>JAJEJH010000274.1:0-300492 GCA_026122585.1 Anacardium occidentale
CGGGTTTTTAATTTTTTAAATTTAAATATTTTTTTATAATTTTATAAAAAATTTTAATATTATTTTATAATATTTTTAATTTTAAAATGATAAAATTACCCCTGGACTTACTGTTGACTGTTAGATTTAACAGTCAACGGGTGGGAATCCGGGCTTTCTAAACTTGGCGGGTGGGATTTGTCACCCCCTCAAACTATGGGTGGGATTATGTCCTTTGGCCACATATCATCTTCAATTTTCATCTCTCTCAACAATCTTATGCATCTTTTGTTTTCTTCATCTCCCTGTAAAATTCAAAGGATGAGGGGGTTATTTCGGCAATGTCTAGTCCGGTGCCTTCTCTTCTTCGTCGTGCATTTCCAAGTTATTTTTGCATCGTCTTTCAACTCCACAAAACTTTGCTCCCCTGAAGAAAGCTTCGCATTGATCCATTTCAGGAACTCAATTTCTTCTGCTGATCCCAATTATGGTCCGTCAGACTCATGGAATATGAGTAATGATTGTTGTTCATGGGAACGGGTGATTTGTGATAGGCTCACGGGTCATGTGATTGGCCTTGATCTTTGTGAGTGTTCACTTTCTGGTACTATTGACTCTAACAACAGCCTCTTTTCGCTTCACCACCTCCAGACCCTCGTTCTGTCTAATAATAATTTCAGCGGATCACTTCCAACATCACTCTGGAACCTCACAAGAATCACTTATTTGGATTTGGGATACAACAACTTTTCTGGTCAAATCTCGGCAAAGTTATCAAACCTTGGCCAGTCACGGACTTAGATCTCAGTCATAACAAGTTTTCTGGAGAGCTTCCGAATGTTTTTGGTAATCTCAGCAAGTTAAACGTTTTATCCGCGGCTGGCAATTATTTCAGAGGTTGTTTACCTTCGACGGTATTCAACCATGTTCAACTTCCACTTGTAGTTTTATCCGATAATCAATTCGAGGGTCTTATTCCTGGTCAGGTTGATGGTATTTCAAATTTAACCAACGTAAACCGGTCTTTCGAGTTCTTAGACATTAGCATCAACAAACTCACTGGTCCAATTCCAAATTACATCTTTGAACATGTAAACCTTGTTTTTCTAGATCTTTCTTCAAATGAACTGAGTGGCATTCTGAAGTCACATATGCTCTCCAAGCTCAAAAATCTCATCTCAGTTGATTTTTCATATAACTACCGTTTGTCTTTAATAAATGCTGACGTCAACTTTAGCTTGTCCAAGCTTTGCGATTTTCATTTCTCTTCTTGTAACATAACCGAATTTCCTATTTTCTTGAGAAACTCCCAAGACTTACGAACTTTAGGCCTTTCAAACAATAGTCTTACAGGTGCAGTTTCTGATCGAGAGTTTAAAAATTGTTGGAACTTGAGGTCTCTAGATCTCTCAAACAATTTCCTGACAAGTTTTGAGAATATCTCATTGTTGGATACAACTGTACAAATACTTAACCTTGAATCCAACTTGCTTGAAGGACCACTTACGGTTCCACAAACCAACATGACCTATTTTTCAGTTTCAAACAACAAATTGGTTGGACAGCTTCCTCAATCATTTTGTGATTTGCGTTTTCAACATCTTGACTTTTCTTATAACAACTTGACTGGGATGATTCCACAATGTCTAGGTATGCTCTCTGGTTTCTTGGATTTAAGAGCAAATTACTTCCATGGCAGCATTCCTCCATTCCAATATTGTCGTATTCATTATCTCAATCTTAATGGCAATCAATTGGATGGAAAATTATCGCCATCTTTGGCTAGTTGTAGTGAATTGGAAATTTTAGACGTTGGGAATAACATGATTAATGATACATTTCCTCATTGGTTAGGATCTCTGTCTAACTTGAAAGTTGTTGTTTTGAAAAGTAACAGATTTCATGGTCCTATTAGAGATCCAACTACAAATTTTTCCTTCACCAATATACGAATACTTGACCTCTCTCACAATTTCTTTACTGGGGTTTTGCCAATAAAATATTTTGAAAATTTTAAAGCTATGATACACGGGGATACTAATAGTTCTGAAGGCGACTACATGGCCAAAATTTATCCATTGAACATTTTGCGGGACAAAATATATATGTCATTCAATGGCAGTGGAAGGTCAACACAATCTAAAGAGTATTATTCAATTACTTTGATAGTGAAAGGAATTAATTTGAACTTGGAGAGAATTCTATCTATTTTAACGTGCGTGGATTTGTCAAACAACCATTTCCAAGGACTAATTCCAAAAATGGTTGGAAAGTTTAACTCAATTAAACTT
Organism: Anacardium occidentale; assembly: GCA_026122585.1. Classification (NCBI taxonomy): domain Eukaryota; kingdom Viridiplantae; phylum Streptophyta; class Magnoliopsida; order Sapindales; family Anacardiaceae; genus Anacardium; species Anacardium occidentale. Next base: position 2,271 of record JAJEJH010000274.1, read on the forward strand.
CTTAATCTTTCAAACAATAATTTTATTGGTCATATTCCATCTTTATTGGGAAATTTGACAAAACTTGAATCATTAGATCTCTCTTCAAACAGGCTTGTTGGAGAAATTTCTAAACAATTGGCTAGTTTGACGTTTCTTGAGGTGTTGAACCTTTCACACAATCAGCTTGTGGGAGTTATACCTGAAGGACCTCAATTTAACACATTTTCAAATGATTCCTATATTGGAAATTGGGGACTTTGTGGGTTTCATCTCTCAAAAAAATGCAACAATCGTAGAGCAAGTGGATCAACACCGACAATACTGCAGAAAAAATATGATAATTTAGGTTGGTTTGATTGGAAAATCATCTTGATGGGTTATGGAAGTGGACTGGTTATTGGCTTGTCTATGGGATATATGGCATTTGCACTAAGGAAACCGCAATGACTTATAAGAATGGTGGAAAGAGAGGCATCAACCAAGGTGGGAAGGCACAGAAGAAGAAGATAAATCAGTAAGTGCAATCTTATTATAAGTTGACCTCTATATTGAAAACATTTCTTGCAATTTATTTCATTTGGATGATTTGTTGAACATTGATAAGTTTTTTTTATGAAATTATAATTGTTTTTCTTTTCAGGCTTGAAACAATTGATGATAATGCATGAAGCTAAAGCTTTGGAGGGATTAGACAGAGGAGAATTAATCTTCAAGGTCTTTTAAATAAATTGACAATTTTTTTGTATTAATTTCATTAAACAACTAAAAATAAATAATGTATGTTTGAATATCAAAGATTTTCAATTATTAAAAATTCATTCCCTCTCCTTCACAATTAGCATTACAAAAAATATAATATACTTATACAAAATAAAGTGAAAAAAAAAATTAAATTTTTTTCTTCAATAATTAATTCGCAAAATTATCAGGCATGGAGACAAAAGATTATTCCCATTGAAATTGGTAGTTGTTGAAGAAAAGATGCATGAAACCACAAAGCAATAATAGTAATTAAAAAAAAAAAAAATCTGGTAAGCCAACATGAACAATAGAAATGGGAGTGAAACAATGAATAAATAATTTTATGATGGTAAAAATTATTATAAGTATCTGTTGGACTTTCTAGAAAGATTTTATACTTCTTCAGAGAGAAACAGAGAGTTAGTTCAGTTGGCGAAAGAAATGTAAGCTACAATGACTTGTCTTGAGACATCAAGGAATATTATATGATACCATAAACTGGTCTAACAACAGCCAAGCAAGTTGAATTTTCATGCTTTTGTGGATAAAAGTAATGAATTATAAATTTACTCAGCATAAGAGTAATGCCTGTATCTAAATTGTGTCCACTTTACCGTCTTCCCCGTACCTCACTCTCTTGGCTTTCTTCTTTTCTGGTAACTATTTGGAGTCCGGCTGTCCAGCTTGCCATTTGCCCCTAAATGTTTCAAAACAACGCCATGCTTAGAAGCATTCGCCCTCGCCTTTCTCAAAGCAACCGCTGGTCTTTTTTCCTGACGTATTTTGTTCTTCTTCCCTTGATTAACTTCTGTTTTTCTCATCTTACCTGATCCACTGCTCCCTAAATGTGACTTTCTCTTTGTGCACCAGATTTGCTAGCCCGCAAACCCTGGTACGACAAAGATGCCTTTGAATTTGATTGACTGCCACTGCCTGAACTCCTTGAATCCCCTGCAAATTTCTAGGAGGGGATATTAACTGCAGGGGCCATATTCTTCCTCTTAGATGGGGTGGAGTTCTGCCCAGCATGAGAAAACCTCAGCTCCCCATCCCGAAGCTTTAAGTTACACTTCTTAACAACCAAATTTGCAGCTTCCTGCAAATTAAAACTACCAACTTGGTAAATTGAAAAACAATTTTACAGATAGTTTAATAATCATTCTACACTGTTTACAAGATAGAAAAAGAACGGCTAGGTATTATGATAGTGCAAAACATCAGCACAGAGAGTTCATTTAGTGTAACGTAAACATTATTGACCCTGATTCTGCCCTTAAATTAATCAAATTAATTATCATCACTTGCTGCCCAATCTTCAAGTAGTAGATAATAGAAATAGAGCCCTTGAGAAAAATATGTTTGCCTACGTAATTAAATCTGAATAGTTGGCCAGGCACAGTTGTTCTAAAAGAGAAAATGTTTGCTCCAAATTTCCGTCTCCTAATGACCAACATTTTTGTTTGCTCGGGCTGATATATGTTCTCCCCAGGATTTTCCTAAGCTGAGAATTCAAGGCATTCCATATTTCTTTCACCATAACGCTTCTCATATTACATATAAATGCTTTAATGATTTATGCACATGAATGAAAAAAACACAGTATCCAAATTCTTATAACCACAGCATTTACTCCTACGCCTAGAATAAACAAAACTTATTTCCAAAAGTGGACTCCACGGCTGTTGTGTAAATTATAGATGCACCCTTCATACTTCTCATGCACACTAAAGCATCATCAGAGTGTTAGGCATGGCAAACCAATTATATATTTTGTGCACTAGAAAAGAATACAAAAGGGGAGAGAGCACATGAGAAAGCATCATTTTAAAGCATCACAATCTCTATGGCTCTTATGAAGGGAAAGAAACCAGCCACAACATAAAAAAAAACAAACAGAAACAATTAAAAGGTAAAATTTTGAGTTAAAAAAGATCAGTTGGAAAAAAGTAAAATTTCTGAGTAAATTAATTGAGAATGGGAATAAAAAGTAAAAACAACTGCATCATACCCTTGTTTTAAATAAGACGTATGCGATGCCCCTTCCCACTCTCATGTAAGGATGTCTAATTATCCGAACAGCTTCAACACTGGATCCCAAATTGTTAAGACCACAAAAGAGCTAATAAATTTCTTCATCCTGCACAAAAAAGAAAAAATATCCAGCTTACAATCATACAGGATAAGCAACAAAAACTGCGCATTGGCAGAGTCCAGGGAAAATGTTGTACATGGAAAACTTACCTTTACATCAAATGGAAGGTTACCCACAAATACAGTCCTCTTGTAGTGGAGCATCCTCCCCCTTAAACTTCTTGCGTGGTGGACAGGCCCTGTCAATGCGAATATGATTTCCTCCAACCTACATACACTCATAATACAGGATTAATACATAATAAATTTCACATTCAACGTCATTAATTGGAAATATTCAGAAAAGCAACAAACCACAGCCATAATATGGGACAAAGCACCCTCAGCAGACTGCTCTGATTTGAAAACAATATATGCATGAACACTGCAACAAATGAAATTTGTCATTAAGAAATCTGATATTTGATAAAAATTAGAAAACCATATATAGTCATCATAATAGATTTTAACAGATGGTGATTAAGAAATAGAAGAGACAAGCATTCCGGAGCATGAAATGCATCTCACACCACTGAATGTATAGCAGCCAAGCCTTTGAAAACAGAAAATAGGTTCTATATTTAACAAACTATTTTTTCTCCTTACTGGCATGCAAAGTGTCAAGTTCCAGCGAGTATCAACCAAAATAATAAAGGAAAAATCACCAGATGGAAACTTAAAAAATTTCATTTTCAGGCAAACTACCTAGCTACATAATGACACTGCACCCCATTGAATCAAGTGCTAACAGAAATAGTTGTATTTAAGAACTTCCTTTTGAATCTGATTGTGCACATAGAGAGTTGTAAACATACCGAAAACTACGGAATCGCTAATTAACTTATTTACAGACGGTACTAAAACATAAACAAAAAAAAAAGAAAAAAACAAGTATGGTTGAGGAAGAACTCATATACACGCATAAATCAAACAAATCATATGTGGAAGTCGAACAACAAAGTGAACCAACGTTTCAATTGAATATAATTTTACCTGTCTGCATCTTCATTGAATTGTTTTCGTAGTACAGCTCCCTTCCTTGGTGTTTTAGTCTACCGAATCAAGCAATAAAAGCACATCATTGGACAAAACAATTAAAAAAAAATCACAAAGCAATCTAATTCTTCCATCACAAACCCAAAACAACTTGAATTATAACAAATTTCACTCACATCTAAGAACTTAATCACTCAACTCATGTCAGATAAACATATAAATTTATATACAGGGAGGGAGAGAGCTTAGAAATCATTGGAAGAAACATGGACCGCTTGATCGAAATAAGCCTTTACTCTGTCCACGTCCCTCTGTGTCATCCAAATCAAGTTCTTGTACAAACACAGAACCTCTCCGTCACCAGGATTTGCCAATATTCCTCTGCTTTCGCTCTATCCTTTTCCACCTTCATAAACCAAACAAAATTCATCATCAATATCAATTGCTTCATCAACAAGCAACAAGATCATTCATCATAAGAAATGATCTTATAACTACTTACCTCATGCAAGAACTTTCCGTCGTTTCGAAGAATCCGCAGGGTTTGACTTCACTAACTCACGGTAATAATCATACATCTTTTTCTTATCATCATCGCTGTTCGGCCATGATTATTTGCAATTCCGTTAATTACACCCTCCTCAGGAATTTTCGACAGCGAGAACCGACTTCCGTCTCCGCTCATCCTTGTGGAAATGTCCGCTCTAACGACGTCGCTTTGCGACAGAGCTCGTCGGATTCCACTTATTCTCTTGTTATTCAGCGTCAAATTCAGCGGAACTCGACGAGAACTCACCCTATGTCTTTCACCGGAGAAAATTCCGGGGCCAGAGTTTTGACGTGAGATAGAAACTTTGAGTGAAGTTAGCGAAGTCGGTCGCACCAGCGGTTGGACCGGAACAGGTGCGGTATATAAATTTGGGTTTGAACAGTGACAGTGAAGTTGTTGTTCTAAGAAACTATAAATACAAAGGTTTGTTTGTATTTGATAAAAGAATAATTTTATTGAAAAATTAAGATTTTATTTATACAATAAAATGAAAACTAAATTTATAAAATAATTTGTTACAATTTAAAATTTAAATTTACATAAATAAATTTTATATATATATAAATTAAATTTTAAAAAATGATGAAACTAATTTAAATTGATTTTTAAAAAAGTAAAAAGGTAATTATTAATTATTTTGAATACAATTTTATGAGTCATATTAATCAACAGAAGCGAAAAAATTTTACAATCAAACTTAATTGAGTTGGTAATTATTGGCAAATTTACGGCATTAGATATGATAGTAACTATGGTTGATGAGGAGGCATTAGCGAGGGAGTCGGGAGGGCTCGGAGAGCAGGTAAACCTTTCTGCTATATCACAAGAGTTGGTCGACTTGATACTACATAGAGAAAACTCAATGAAAAGTGGAGACCAAAACGTGTACGAACACATTTAAAGTACTGAATCAGTGAGTTTATTTATATTTTCGTCCTCCATACCAAAAATTTCTTTAAACGTTCAGATTTGGTCGTAATTAAGGATTAAACGCTCAGTCAAAGATAATTACAAGTTGAAGGCAATACTTAAATTAGAGGGGAAAGTGGTCATTTCTATAGTAATATGGAATGCATTCGAGTGAAAATAACAGAACTGAAACTGAGAGTGTATGTGGTTTTGGTCAGTTTCGGTGTTCTAATCTAAATTCTGCCCTACTTTTACTAAAACTTTGTCAATTGATCGAAAACTTTCACGGGGCCATACATGCACATAACCTAATACATGGCGATCCTTCAAAACTATCCCCCCGACCCATGTGATGTGGTCTCTTATAATTTTACACTCTTTAATTCAATTCCGAATTCTGTTACATACTTTTAAACACACAAGAAAATAACTTTTTCCTAATTGCTTTGTGTAATCATGAGTTATGACCCTTGATCAAGGTCAACTTAATTATTTACAGGGACGAAGAAAAAAAGAGACAGCTCTCCTGAATCCTGATGCTATACCGAATGATTATTGATGAATCTTGAGTTGGATATTTTGCTTAAAATGCATGCATATTTATTTATTTTTATTATAAATCTAAGGTCTATATTATATGTCAAAATATTACTTGAGTAGAGTGTCATACATACAAAATTAAAAGCATTTATACATAATACTTACATAAGACATTATGCTAGATCTCTGATAATTTTCAGTACATCACTAAAAATGTTGCCCACATGTTATCCCACTCTTGCCTAAAGACTTGGCAAAGCCCATATAAAGCTCATCTAGCCACAAAATTGTATCAATGGACTGAGTTAAAATTCTTGCTTTATAAAAGGATAGTATTATCATCCAGACCTATAGCTCATTAACTCCTCATGAATAACACCAAAAAAAAAAAAAAAAAAGGAAGTCAAAATTAATGTACTTCAAAAATTAAGGAGACTATAACAAACTAGAGCCACTTACACATTTGCAACCGAAGCATCCTTACAGGTAGAGAGAATGGAGGGAAAGGTTACAGACTCTGAAGTTCATGGCATTTCAAATACTCACAAATGAATTCACATATTTTTCTTCTATTTGCTCTCATTCATATATATATTATTTATTGAGTACATGAACTGGAACCTCCATAACAGCAAGAGGTCAAAAGCATAACAGGAGTATTGGCATGCAAACTTATGCAAACAACGATTCTCGACTATACCTTCCAAGAAATTTAGTTCAAAAAATATTTCACCAGAACGTAACACCAAGAGTAGGTTGGGAGGTAAGTCATACCATTAATAGCTTGATTGATAGGTTGGCTGGAAATGTAGGAGATTTAGTGAGAGGCAAAGCATTTCCACCAGTAATTTTGTCGCGAGAATGAAAACCAGTGGGATAAGGGTAAAATAAAGCTGTTGCTATGTTCATAGTCTCTTCTTGCACTCTCTTTGCGATGCAATTTGAAGAATTGAAAAAAATGTGAGGTTGGAACATGCCTCCCTTCTCAGTTTGTTATCTTCTCAGGTTCCAGTACTTGGATCACAAGTACCATCCTCCCACGTTTTCTCTCCTATACTCTATAGGAAGTCCATGTCTACTGATTCTTCTTTTGCTTGGGGGCAGAAGAAGATAATTTGAGATCTTGATTAGAGCTTCTAATAATAAAAAGAAATGTTTCTACAAGCATGCTGAAAACCAATCCAAAAATGCCTCCAGCAACACTCTGGAAAACAAGATTAAGGATACACTGATTTCAGCAACATTTGAAAGATATAAGAAAAGTGGAAACAATCATAAAAAAAAAAAGAAAAAGAATTTTCATCCATATGAAGAAAAATATATAACGCTTAAGATGGATTTCTTAAAGGTACCGTGGCAGGGCTGTAGCTAACCAATGCTCTGAATGCAGCATATCCAACCAAATAACCAGTAAACATTGTAAGTGCAATATGTAAACCTGCAGAAGATAAAAGAATTTTGCAAAATCAGAGCATTTTAATGATGCAATGCTTAGTCAAGAAAACTTTTAAAAAACTACTACAGAAAAGTAAATAAACATGAAGCAGTGTTTGGGTTCCTATGGCAAGTAATAGCACAGAACTATAGTCATGACACAACTCTCTTCCCAAATAAAAATAAACGTATGTTCACCTGTGACAATGACATGTCATCATGCCATAAAATCAGAAACTAAACAACTATTTGCAAACTGCAAGCTAGTATTTACTATGAAAAAAAGGTCACAAGAAAAAATCAATTAAACTAATCAAGCCACCACTATGACATTGGTGCCATTTAAGAGACAATTCACCCCTGAAAGCAAATTTTCTCACTAAGGAACAATGCATTGTGCAGATGCCTTAGCTTACTCGTGAGCACTGAGTCAAATAATAAAGCTCTCTACCATATTGAAATGGTAAAAATGTGAAGCTCTATCCAATTAAAAGTATTACAAATTATTTTCTTCTCAAATAAAAAAAAGAAACAACGTTTATCAACATTGAAGTTAACACAAATACCAAACATCTGGCATTAAGTTTATAAGATGGACAATGAAATTTTAGAAGCATTATGTGACAGTGATGCAAGAATATATGACAACCAATATCACCATGTTCCTGATATCTTCAAAATTTCTGACAAACGGCACAAGACCATTAAGGAAAGTTGGTTCTCTTATCTTATTAATGAAATGGTCAAGCAAAAGAATGAAAATACACTAGTACAGATTAACAAAACATTTGTGAATCCAAAATCAGTGATTAGAGACTGCATCAATGTGGAGATTCAGATCCATTATCATAATTGATAAATCAATAAACAGACAAAGTTTGCCCTATGATTTTGCTGACAGTACTAAGCTGAAGCTCAAACAAATAAAACAGTTAACAACGAAAATCAATGGAGATATCAATAATATCTTTAACCAGCTCTCTATACTCATTCCTCTCAGCTCTTTCTGCTAATTTCCTCAATCTAGCCTTCAATTCTTCACTCTAATAAACAACAAATATCCACATTATCTACTTAAATGGTAAACAAAGTAAAAAATTAAGCGAGCTTAAATCTCTTAATATAATATCAATAATCAATCCCCCGCACAACTTCAAAACATTTTCTTTCACTTGCCTCGGTTTTCTCTGAAATCAAACAAATCGTCTAGAGAAATCTTAATCAAAAGCAAACAACAAATCACCTTCTCTCTAGGTTTGGGGCTGATTAAGACGAATTCGGATCCAGGGAATAGGTGGATCAATTTGGGGCGTATCGAGGGAGAAGACGCCATCCATATATTTCGAATGGACCTGTACGGGACCGAAGTTAGAGAAGTGAGATGATGAGCGAGCTGCTGTAATTGTGGTCAATTTGGGCCGTATCGGGTAACTTTCTAGAAGCCAAAATACATAGCTTCTGAATAATTTAGAAGCTGCAGTCAATTTCGTCAACCAAGTTTTATTGCAGTTACCCCTAATTTTTGAAATCATATTTGCCCTTAAAACATTGAAATATGACAATTTAACCCTTTTCAACTAGGTTGCTGAATTTTTATAAAATTGAAGCTAACTCATTAAGGTTTGAAAATTGACACTTTAATCTCAAAATGAATATTGGTAGATAATCCATTTTTTTGGAAAACTTATTCAAACCCAACTTTATGATACGAAATTTTATTCCACAAAAATTCATAGTCTCGAACATTTTATTGGAATTTGATAGGATTTTAAAAGTTTTACGATAATGACATATAATATAAAGAATTTTTTAATAATAATAATTAAGATTCGTTAAAATATATAAACTCTTTCACGTTCATATAAAAATACAATATTTAAATTGTTATCGATCATCATTGCTAAATAATATAATTAATACAATACTATTTATGAAATGTATTAAAATAAAATAAATATTTTATATATAATATATATCAATTTCAATTAAAAATTTACACACTTAGAATAAAAAAATAATAAAACCATTGAAATTATTTTTTAATAAATTCAATATTACAAATATCATGCATAAACTCTTTCACATTCTATTAATATATAATGTAAACTGGTATTATTCATAATTACTAAATTATGTCATTAATACATTATTATTTACAAAATATTATTAAAATAATTATAATATATATATATATATATTAATTATTATCAATGATTTAATTTAGTATATCTTCTCTTTTTGTTTTTAATTTTAATATTAAAAAAATAGTTGTTAATTATCATTTTTTCAGCTTTATTTCTTAACTTCGTCTTTTCTTCCCCACTCTCTTATTGGTATTCTTTTATTTGACTTTGAATCATTTTAATATTTCAATTTTATATATATAAAATTGAAGTGTTTTGAATTTTTCTTATATTGTGTTAGATTTTAGTATTTGATTCAAAACATGAATTTAGATTTTTGATTATTTCATAAACTTAATATATTTAAATAGAAGAGTCCCACTAAAAAATAATATTACAAAATAATTTGTTATGATAAAAAACCAGATATTTAAATGTATTACATATTATTAGGGCTGGATACGAAGCGAACCGAGCCCAAACGCGAGTATGTTCGTGTTCGCTTCGTTAGTTTTCTGGCGCTGCTCGTATTCGGCTCAAGTTCGACGAACAGTCTGGATTTGTGTTCGCGATTCGTGTTTGGGCGAACGAAAAAGTCTGGATTCGTTCACTGGCTCACAACTGTAGATGTCGAATGAACGTGTTCGCCATCTGTAACGAACTGACGGAGGGTGCGTTGCCGACAGAAAACACATAACGAAGAAGAAGAAGAAAAAGAAGCAACTGGGATGGGACGAAGGGTGCGTTGCCGACAAAAAACACATAACGAAGAAGAAGAAGAAGAAGAAGAAACAATTGGGATGGGACGGAGGGTGCGTCGCCGGCAAACGAACTATTCGGTAAACCGAACTGTTTGTTAACTGGTTCAGGTTCTTATTCGTTCAAACCGAATATTCGGCCCACATATTCGTATTAGCGTTTGCTTCGTGTGAGGACTGTATCGTTTCGCTGTCGAACGAAGCGAGCTCGAAAACGAGCCCGAACGTGTTCGCTTCGAATCCAGCCCTACATATTATGTGAGTTTTTGATTTTAGAATACCAAATATTTTATATTACTAAAAATCTTAATTAATCACGAGATGATTGGATAATTACTATTAGAGTAGTTATAATATGAGAGTTTTATAATTTTATAATGAATACCAAACTTATTAGTACTAAAATAACAAATATATTATTAAAATAATTTCAAGTTTTATTATTTGTAAATTACATAAGTTCATTAAAATAACTTATTTTTATTTATTTTATAAAATGAAATTATTCATGCAACTACGCCAAAGAACAGAGTTTCGAAATTTATGAATAATATTCATGGATATTCAATTTATTTAATAAATAATATAAAATTATATCATATGTTTCTGCTTATACTATAGTTAAAGATTCTATTAGATCATAAACATTATAGCAATATTATAATTCATAATTTTTTTGACAAAAATTTCTCTAAAAATTTTAAATTTTTTCAAATAAATAAAAAATATATTAAAGAGACATTCCCATGCGATGTGCAAGCTTTTCATCTAGTTAGTTAATATTCGTAGGGATATATCAATTTGTTATGATCAAAATAAGAACATAATGAAGTCCTTGAGTCAACAACTTTCGCTTCTTCATGTTGGTCATACTAAGATTCATCAACTAAGGTTAAATTCGAACTGAATATATTTAGATTCATTTTTTAATTCAATTTAAACAAGTCCGAAACAAATTACTCAAACACAAAACTGAGCTATGGTTTGAAAATTTGTGAACACAAATAGAAATACGAATCATAAGAAACCGAACACGAACGCAAACTCAAACTTAAATTAAACTTTGTTTAACTATATATTTTTTAATTATAATTTTTTAATAAAATATAAATATGAATCATACAAACCAAACGTGAACACAAGCATGAATACAAATCGAACGTGAATCCAACTCTCAAATTCAAACATGAATCTGAATTTTACTATACAAAATTTTGATAAATATAAATTCGAATATTAATTAAACCCACAACAAATAAAAAGGGCAGCTTTGGGCCCTTTTTATATGGCAAAATTTTATAACCCGGGCGAAATTCCAATAATCCCCGTAATATGTAGTAAAATTTGGCGGAACCCCTTCAGGGTTTATTAGAACGTGTAATAGGTGACAAATGTGTGTAGTAATCTTTAGATTAGTTCATGAATCACTATAATAAATCAATCTGATAGTAACAAACACAATCAACTATAAATGAATTACAAAATTTAAAGTTCTCCAGCTTTAATTTTGAAAAAGTTAAATTTTTAATTATATAATAAGTTTATTAAAAATTTATTAGTTTTTTATAAAAACATTGACAAGACAAAAATGCTTTTAAACTAAATAACATTGTACTCAAAATTTCATTAAATAATTTTTTATTCTTAATTTCTATTACTTATAATTAAAATAAAAAATTTACTAATATTATTATAGATTAAAGTGTTAATAATATATAATCATACGTTTTGGATAAATTATATTCTTTTAAATTTGTGGGGATAATAACAAACTTTTAAGAGTTTTTGAGATTCTATAAATGTTTGAAATGTTTTTTAAATTTTAATATAATCTTCAATAATTTTAAAAATTATAATTACACCTCAAAAAATTAATAAAATGTAATAAATTATGAATGTTAATATTATATTACAAACTATTAAAATTATAAAAATACCTATTAGATGAATATGATTATTTTTTAAATATAATAGAAACAATGTAATTTGTCCCTAATAAGTTTTGAAAAATGATACTTGCAATCATATTTACACCCTATATTATAATATTTATATAAAATAAAACAAATATGTTTTAACTATTAAAATTAATGGTTGATTTTAATATAAGGACGAGGAACGATGAGTTGGTAATAGCCATTTGACCTATATTTAATTATATTAATTAGTTATATAGATCTTTTAAAATGTGTAATTTAATTATGAGTGCTACTAGTTAATCACCTTTTCATGGAGATGTATTATATAAATTTTACATTTTACCGAAAATCATGAAAATTTGTATGATATTATAAAATATCATATAAGGGTGAAAAACGACTTCTTCTTTAAAGATGTGATTGTCAGACATTATTCTTTAATTAATTAGTTGTGTTTAACGATTCTATTGCCAAATATATATATATATAGAGGGTAAATGAAGGAGAGTCCAAAGGTAAAATGAGGAGAAGAGACTTGCCTTTGGTTCTCATATTGTTATTTAATAAGCTCAACATAGACATCTATAAGGAAATATAAGCAAAAATAAATAAATGTTCTTGCTTTCTAAATATCTCCATCATGAAAAGAAAAAAAAGGAGCATTTCTTCACAATTCAGATAAATAAACGAACACTTACCTAAAATTTAGAAACAAGACCTTAAAAATGATTGTGCAAGATAGATCAATCATAATCATGTTTTTCCTTCTGAAGTCTTCTTTCCCCTATACAGACTATATATAGATTTATCTGGCTTCTTCTAGAATAATTACAATTGTCTTCAAACTAAAACAACTAGAAAGATTTCTCTGTTAAATATAAGAAATATTGGCTCTTTATGTTTGGGAGGTGTCAAGTGCAATGTTGGCTTTTCAAAACCAAAGCACCTAATATTTAATGTCACCTATCTGGCTTTCTCCATATACAGACACTTGTACTGACTTGTTCTCACCCAACAAACTGCACCTATCATTGTTGACTGTAAACCCTCTCTCTAATTAGTGTTCACTATCTAACTCCCAACCATCTACTCAGCCACATTCTTTGAATGCTAGCCAACACTTTCCTTCCCTTTCGTTTATTAATACATCAACGCAAACTCACCAATCTAGCTATCTCCCATTAACAGGTTTTTTGAAGTTTTCAAATCAAGCTCCAAAATTTTTGCATAATGGCACCTGCAGCTTCTTCTTTCCATCAAACATCGAACACAGTCTGTGTTATGGACGCCTCCGGCCACCTGGGCTTGACCCTGGTCCAGCGGCTTCTCCAAAGAGGCTACAACGTCCACGCTGCTGTTCAAAACAATGATGATTTGAAATTCAATCAGCTTTGTGGCGATGATAATAACAAGAAGCTGAGGTTTTTTAAAGCAGACCCGTTTGATTACCACAGTATGGTTGAAGCTTTTAGAGGCTGCTGTGGGTTGTTTTACATGTTTGAGCCTCCCCAAGATCAAACCGCATATGATGTATGTTCCTTCCTTTTCTTTCTTTTTCCAAGTACATGTTATTGATGCAACATGATTTTAATGAGTAACTTTAAAAAGAAGTTGGTTGAGATATATAGGTGGCATAAAAGGATCTTGCTTCACTTTCATGCTCTTCGAATTGTAGCCAGAGCTTTTAATTCATTTAAATTGCATAATTCATGTAGAATGGGGTGAGTTGAAGAGGTTAAAACTTTTTATCTCACCTCTTAGGGGCATGATTTTTTCAAAAAGAGTTTTCAGTGACAATAAAATTTTAGTTTGGCTTTGTTTGTTTGCCTCTATAATGGCCTGTCATTTCCAATTTCCAGCTTGCTCCGTTTGTCTGTCGCTTCCAACTTGAAAACTAGCTCGCTTTCTCGCTCTCTGTTCCAATCATAATTGTAAACATATGGGCATCCTTTTTTCCATTCATTGACACTCAAATGTGTCAATTTATGGGTCGCACGTAATTATGAAAATGAATGTGAGAATCGATATTTCTTACAATTTGACAAATATTCAAGATTTGTGGCGCAGGAGTTTACGGCCGAAGAGGAAGTAAGAGCGGCTCACAATGTGCTAGAAGCATGCGCACAGACAGAAACAATCGACAAAATTGTGTTCACATCTTCAGCAACTGCTATGTTTTGGAGAGACGACCACAATTCAACCTCATCAGATTTCGATGAAAGACATTGGAGCGATGTCAATTTTTGTCGCAGATACAAGGTACCAGTATTTTCTTTCCTTCCACCAAGTCTCTCATAAAATTTGGTGAAACAAAGTTTTCTCATGTGTTCGAAACAGCTGTGGTATGCCCTGGCAAAGACGCTAGCGGAGAAGACGGCGTGGGCGTTGGCGATGGACAGGGGGCTGAATATGGTGAGTATCAACGGAGGATTATTGATGACTCCTGATTTATCCATAAAGAATCCGTACTTGAAAGGAGCAGCCCAGATGTATGAAGATGGATTATTCGTGACTGTCCATGTAAATTTCTTGGTCGACTCTCACGTTTGTGTTTTCGAAGATGTTTCGTCGTATGGACGATATCTATGCTTCAACAGTGTTCTTAATCAGCCTGAAGATGCCTTCAAACTGGCTTCAATCTTAACACCTTCTGCACCTTCATTACCTCCGAGCAGCTACAAGCAGCAGATCATTCATCCCAGAATAAGCTGCCAAAAATTGAACAAGCTGTTGGTAGAGTGCGAGACTCGATCTCAGAGGTACTGAATTCAAATGTATGAATCTACGTACGTACTGGGTGTACTATTCTTCCCTTACCTATTGCAAAAGCAAATGGTTGATTAAATGAGTTCTGTTGTATTATTTTACATTTGAAATGTGGCCAAAGAACTTGTTCCCACCCATAGTTTGAGGTGGATACAGTGCCACCCCTAAGGCTTTAAAAACCCAATCTCCCATCCTTGGAAACATTTTTTGTAATTTCCATACTAAAATGACTAAAATACCCTTTTAAAAATAAAAATGTATAATAAAATTTTTAAATAATTTTTAAATAAAAAATTTTTAAAAATTTAAAAACAGCTACCGCCGCTTATGTCGGTGGTGGGAGCCACCGACAAAGGAACCAGGTGGCCAAAAACGACCACCTGGTTCTGGGGAGGCTAGATCTAGCCTCCCTCGTTGATGGAGGTAGCCAAATTTGACCACCTCCAGTTTTGACGGAGGCGGCTAGATCTGGCCTCCTCCTCCAGAAAAAATGGTCAGAAACGACCTGTGGAACCAAGGTCGTCCCTTTCCGAACGTTTTTAGCTCCTACTTTTATAGGAGGTGGCCGAATCTGGTCATCTTCACCTAAACATGAGGCAGTCAGATCTGGCTGTCTCCACCGAATAGAGAGCCCAGATCTGGCCTCTCTTGGAACCAAGTGGTCGGAAATGGCCACCGGGTTCCTTTATTTGTGGCCACCGTCGTTGATATCGACGACGGTGGCTGCTTTTAAATTTTTAAATTTTTTTATAATTTTTTTAAATTTTATATTTATAAAAAATTTATTTTATTATTTTTTAAAATTTTAATCTTAAAATAACAAAAATATCCCATAACTATTATTGTTTATTAATATATTTAATATTAAATTTGGTTTGGGGTGGGAAATGGGTTTTTAAAAACTTAGGGGTGTACCACTCAAACTAGGGGTGGGAAAGGGCTTTGGCCTTGAAATGTATAATTTAAGAAATTTTGTGTGGGCTTTGGTATGCCTAATGTCATAATTAGGGTTTTATTGTAGTTTTAAGCTCAATTGGGCCAACCTATTCAGCCCAAAAAAGAAGATAATTGTTTCTTGATTTCGGTGCCATTACAAAGCTGATACGTCTGAATCTGATCTCACAGCGACGTCTGTCAAGCTCAGCGTCATTAATTTCTTGTAAAAAAGATAATCCAATCTATAATTTTTTTTTATTTTTTATAAATAGAAATAATAATGAACTGAACTGAATAAATGTACACTCGAACTTCCGAGTCCCAACTTTGTTTACAGGCTTACTTCACTACGTTTTCCTTTTCCACTATATCCAACTTTCCGAATCTTTTCCTATAACCAATTCCATCTATAAATTTTGCAACTTTATTTCTTTTCCTTTCTGAGATTGTCTTTGTTTTGAGCTTCCCATCAAGTATAGTCAGAGCTACTCTGCATAAGCTAAAGTTTCTCAAAGATTTCTCTGATTTTTTTCTTTAAATATTAACATTGTCTCATATTTTTGATTTTAGATCTAATTCTAATTCTAAATTTCTCCTTTTTCTTGTTCTTTTTTGTTGAATTATATATTCAGCTGTTTTGTTGTATCAACTGTTTTTGTTGTTTTTTTCATCTCAAAATTTTCATTTCACGTTTCTTTCATGTCTGAAAATCCAGTATCGCTCCAAACTCAAGTACCCATTTCTCAAAATTTTGAATTTACACTGTTTTTCTTAAATTTCCATCAAATTTAGCGGGTTTTAGAGCTCAGGTGTCCTTCATCCTCAGTTAGGGTTTTGTTTTTAGTGATCAAGACTATGAATTACAGTCGAGATTCAAGTGAAAACGTGGTACACATCGTTGTGGGAAATGGGCCTCCCGAGAATTGGTTTCCAAATCCATCTGATTCCTCAGTTTGGGCCACCGAAGATGACTACCGAGCTTGGAACGACTCGTCGGTTGACATTCCTAACTCCAACTCAAATTACCAGTCGCAAAGGTCCGGAAGTGAGCAACCACCTAACAAAAAGTCAAGAAACAACACTCAAGATGCCAATTCTAAATCCAAGACTATCGGGAAAATGTTTTTCAAGACAAAACTTTGTTGTAAATTTCGCAATGGAACTTGCCCTTATGTTACCAACTGTAACTTTGCTCATAGCATAGAAGAGCTTCGACGCCCTCCTCCCAACTGGCAAGAGATTGTTGCTGCTCATGAAGAGGAGAGAGCGGGATCCAATGATATTCCAAGAGAGGAGTTTCAAATTCCCTCTTTGGGGTCGTCTAATTTTGTTGTGGAAACTCAAAGATCATATAAAGGGAGGCATTGTAAGAAGTTTTATACAGAGGAGGGATGTCCATATGGAGATAATTGCACGTTCTTGCACGATGAGCAGAGTAAGAATAGAGAGAGCGTGGCGATTAGTTTGGGGCCTGGAGGCTATAGTGGTGGTGGTGGTGGTGGTGGTGGTGGCGGAAGTGGTGGAGCTGCTGTAGTTGTAGCTGGGGGTGGAGCTGCTGCTGGTGGTGGAAACAATGGAGGGTCGAATATGAAGCCTTCTAATTGGAAGACGAGGATTTGTAACAAGTGGGAACTTACTGGTTATTGCCCGTTTGGGAGTAAATGTCATTTTGCACATGGGGTTCAAGGTATAAACTTATAATTCTTTGTAGATTTACTTTTTGCGGTTTTGGTAGGGAAAAATTAGCCGGTTTTAGGTGATTGGTTTCTAATTTGTTAGTTGCTGATGGTTGTGGAAGTTGTTTCTAATTTGAGAAAGTAGTGAGCCCTTATTAATCTGAGACAAAGATGATGCAATTGACGGAGAAACGTGGTGATTGATCTCCTATTACGACAGAGAAAATGGATACACGACAATATTCCCTTCGAGTAATATGCATTTGTTTTAGAAACTGATTAGTTATTGTGGACTTCCCATTTTGGAGATTTTGGTTCTTGATTGATTATGGAAGTACCTAAATGCTTGAGAGATATTTTTATTTGGTATTTCATGATTAGGAAATGCTTCACCTTGAACTATAATGAATAATTGCGAGTTGGTTGCTTTGCAACTTGAGTCATATGGTATCACTTTTCAGGTAGTAGGTTTTTACGTTTTGCTAAGTTATTTATACATTGACTGTCATAATAGCTTCCACAATAAGGTTTGATAATCATTTATGTGTTACATTGATTATATTTGACAATTCTTTGTCCATATATGATGAATGAAAATGGTTGTCCTTGTGGCATGTTTACGCAACTGATGAAGATATGACTATGACTTTCTTCTATAGGTTGGGCTTTCCGTAAGATGACTTTGTTTTGCTCTGCAGTCCTGGTCAAGGATGAAGTTCTTTGGCCTTCTTTGTGTCCGTCTCGTTGGAATATAATATTGAAAGGTGTTTCCTTATAGAAGTATGCAAGTGAACCTGTTAGATGCTTAAATTGACATGTATATCAATTTAGTAAACATTGTTTAGGACCCTATTGACATTGATTTTGAGAGGAGCGCAAATCTTTGCTTAACTCTTCTCAACTATTTTTTCCCTTGATCTTCAAATACACATAACTTACTCGGGTCTTTGAAGTGTTATGTTTTTTTTTACTTGTTTTATCTTTGGAGTTGGTGATATTTAAAGGAAATTTTTGATCACGGTTTAAATAGGGGGCCTACACTTGAGGTGTATATGATGGAAAATGAGCTGGATTCTTTTATAGGGAAGAGAGACTTTCAAGAGACACCAAATGATAAGGATCTAAAAGTATATGAAACCAAGCTTTCAAGTTCCTCAACCATCTTTAAGAATCTAAGATCCCTCACCAGCTTACTGACTTAGGCATCACACACATAATTGCAGAGAAAGAGAAGGAAGAAGAGCCCAGATCTCCTATTATCCTCAATTTCAAAGCAAGAGATGTTTCCCATCTCCCCAATTCATAACTGTGCAGAACATAA
Organism: Anacardium occidentale; assembly: GCA_026122585.1. Taxonomy (NCBI): domain Eukaryota; kingdom Viridiplantae; phylum Streptophyta; class Magnoliopsida; order Sapindales; family Anacardiaceae; genus Anacardium; species Anacardium occidentale. Next base: position 21,052 of record JAJEJH010000274.1, read on the forward strand.
ATTTGGAGTGAATTATATTTTGCTGACTATTGATCAACCATTGCTTCTTACAAAGAAAACCACCTTAGAAGCTAGTAAGGAGCACACAAATTTATAACTCTTCTAACATTTTCATGCCAAGTTTAGTTCAAGCATTTTAAAACTGGTGTAGGATTTGTCTGATGAGAAGCCTCATAAGTGAAGTCACAGTTTAGGATTTTTGTAAAGATTGTTTGTAATTCTATTCCCAGGTTTCAAAATTCGTATGGTTATAGGATCTCTAGGCACAGCTAACCAGATTAGTTGTCATACAGTTGGTCCACATTATTTTTCTGATAGAATTCTCCAAAAGAGAAGTGTTACCATCAGACAAGTATGTGAGCTGCTGTAGACTTTATAGTCATTGTTGAGTCAAACTGTCTTTAGACTAATTAATGATTTCATCTTTGTGAGATGAAATTATGAATTTGTTGGGCATTGTTTAATTGTTTGCACTGTCACACTTTGGGAACAGATATGCTTCTTATGCTTATGGCTTTTAGAAAATATGAATCTCCCAGTGTCTTCGACTGTCATCTCTCTTTGTACAACAATTTCCACTGATGAGTAGCTTTATAAACTAACATCATACAGTATTTTTCATACTTTCAAGTGCTTCCTGGGTTTGTTGTATGGTCATATTCAATTAGCTGAACATAACAAAGAAATTACTTTTTTTTTCTCTTTCGGTTATCATTGATAGTATGGATAAATGGTTATGCATATGTAGCTCTGAAATTTATTTTTGTTACCACAGAATTACACCGATATGGGGGTGGCCTTGTGGACTCAGAAACTAAAGATTCTTCCTCTGCCCCTTCTGACTCAAAACTGGGAGGAGTGCCTTCTAAAACTCCAGCCGATACTGTTGCTGCATCAGTCCCTTCAGTTCCTCATGCAGATATTTATCATATTGGAGTTCCATCACAGAGGCCTACTATTGTAATCCAGCGGCCAGGGCAAAGATCTCATCAAAAATGGAAGGGTCCAGACAAAATCAGTAGAATATATGGTGACTGGATTGATGATATTGAATAGAATGGGAACTTCTGAACCCTAAAAATGTTAAAGAAATATTAGTAAAGCTCAAATAACTTCCATGAACAAGCTTTTTATGGGACTCTGAATGATTTATGCAGTCCTAGGACATCAAGGTCATGCATATTCAGCTTTGTAGGGAAGTTTTTTGTTTTCATGCTTCTAGTTTTCAGTTCATGCCTTTATTATCGGTGTCTAATTAGACACCTATGTAATTTATATGTACGGATTCTCACACTTAGGCCTGGGAAGTTGAAGCTTGTACTATTTGTAGTATTCACCACTGTTATCAGATAAAATTACCCATTTATCTTCTTGATAGACATTTGTACCACTTCCTGAAATTTACAAATAATGCTTAATTCCCTCATTTTGTCCAGGAGATTTATGTTGTTTTACTCAGGTTCTTCCAAAGCTTTCAGCTGAGTGTGGGTGCAGTTCTTTGACTACACCGTGAGGTATGTCATTGCTTGTATTTATTTTCTATTTTGTACATCTTTTTTGTTAGTTTGAAAATTTTAATGTTTTGTTTATATATTTCTAAGAATAACTTACTCCAGGATCTCCTCTCAGCTAACCTTCTTTAAGCCTTGCTCTCAAGTGATCGGAATTTTTACTGGTTACTATGCATCTGAAACCTGATCATGGTAGAAGTACCTAGAAATCAGGAGACGTTGGAACATATAATGAAAATTTTCTAAATGTAATGTGTTGGAATGAAATGCATAATTACTATGAATTTCTGCGTTATCATCCGTGTCTCCAGTTATGATCAAATTTTTCTGCAGTAAGCTACTGAGCTAGTTTGATGATTGGCAGACACCAGAGGCAGAGCTCTGAATTCTGATTCATAAGTGGAAGGTAAAACTAATTATGTCGAATGATAGATCGTATAGATGATATACCAATGGCAAATTTATTTGGATGTAACTATCATCATACAACAGTTATTTGGATGTAACTATCATCTTGTGACAGTCTCGCCTTTTTTCACTGACGATTAGTTAATTTCTTTCATTCCTGATAATATGTATGAGATGATAAATTTGATAATTTTTTTTATGCTCCTCTCTGCTTGACAACACTTGCAGCCCTCTTTTTGGTGTAATATTGATCAGATACTTGTTTTAAATTTGATGAACTTTATATTGCGCCCTATTGATTTGTGCTGTATCTTGAAGTTTCTCTGATAAAGTTGTGCTAACAGTTATTGAAGATGGTAATTTGATATCCTCAGGCCAGTCGTTTTGTAATTTTTTTCCGTGTACGACCATTTCCTCCTCAATATAATGAGAAAGTAACAAATACACCCAAACAATGCATTTATTAGTGAAACTCATTACTTTGCTACATAAAGACTATTTAAAACTTGTGTATCAGTGCCTATTTCTTTAAAATACTAATATTTATTAACCGATTTTGTATAATAAAAAATACTACAAAATAAATCCAAAGAAAAGAATTTTGTGATTGTAATTTATACAGTTAATGGTATTTCATGATTCATTTAATGGCGTAAAATCTTGAGACAGGTCTAATCATTCTCACAAAGAGTAAGACTCGCTCAATTCCCATCATCAGCCTTGTGCCCCACATCAAAATCTTTCCAAATTAAGTAAATCATTAGATTTGTACAGAAACATGTTACATTATTTTCTTCTTCTTCCGTTGCTCTTAAACAAACAAATATCACACCACTACAACCACCCTTTTTGATTGTTATTTTCTCATCCATGCTAAGACTCAAGGCCAAATCTTTCCATTCTCCGGCCATCCTTTCAGGCTCCGGCTACCATTTTTGCGCCTTTCAATGTCGTCACATTATCCTCCTTACCCTCCACATGCAGAAGATTATTCATCCCCTCCTGTAGCAATTGTTTTGACCGTAACTGTTCTTGTGTTCCTCTTTGTGGGATTTGTTACTATATACTTTTGTAGGTGCTTCGTGCAAAATATCTTTAGGACAATGAATAATCATAATAGTCCCTCAGGGAATGTGGTTGGTTCTTCCTTTGTAAATCAAGGACTTGATCCTTCACTTGTACAATCTTTCCCCACATTTGAATACTCATCTCTTAAAGATTTTCATCGTGAAAAGTATGGCTTGGAATGTGCTATTTGCTTGGCAGAGTTTGAGGATGATAATGTGCTCCGACTTTTAACTCTTTGTTACCATGTTTTCCATCAAGATTGTATTGATCTTTGGCTTAGTTCTCATAAAACCTGCCCGGTTTGTCGTAAGGATCTTGATTTACCTGACCCTTCAATCGAAAAGTCGCCACCGATTGTTCACAGCAATTCCATGAATGATATCAGTGTGACTAATTTATCATTAGAAGATGCAGTAAGCATTGTTATTAAGGAAGATGAAGAAGAAGAATGCAGAGGAGAAAGTGTTGAGCAAGGGGCTCAAAGTAATACCATGATTAAACAAAGTGAAAAAGGTGAAAAGTTGGAGAAATTTTCAAGGTGTCACTCAACAGGACACTCAATACTTAGAACAGAAGAGGGGGAAGATAGGCATACATTGAGATTACCTGAACATTTGAAGATAAAACTATTAAGGGGGCACAAATGGACAGAAAGTTGTATTGCATTTGGGGACTCCTCACGCCGAACACCCTATAGAAATTTTAAAGGTTTTGGTGAGGTTTCAGGGTGCTCTGCTGGAGACGTTGATAGAGTATGAACCGTTTTTATTTTACTAGATGATATAGTCTATTCATTTACACGTTGATTCAGAGTTAGATATGAACGTAGAACAAAAATTCAAGTACAAGATCAGGTCGGTTTGCCATCACTTGAACTTTTAGGCCGTACAAATTGTAATACAAATTGTAAGTCACTTGAGATTATACCTGCATTTATAATTTGTACATTCCAATTTTTGGTTTTGAGATGTGCCAGAATATAATAATGTTGCAAGCTTTTGAAAAATGTAGATATATGTTCTCGAAGATTTGGTTCTTGATTTATGCAAAGGGAAAGCTAAATTGCTACTGAGAATTTAAACTGTCATTACAGAAATTTTTGGAGGCATATGACTGAATGTCTTTTCTTGCTCAGATTGCGTTGAGTAATCCAACTTTTATTAGCATCTTTATTGTTTTATTATCAGTTCTGAACATGTAACATCTGGGATGTGGCTCAGCATCTCTGCACACTCTAAATTAGCTGTTGGTGACTTTACATGCTTGCTGACAAGTAGTTCACACTAGTCAAGGCTTCCTCTGTAACACTTGTAGTTGCTCATGAACATCGCTACAAATTCTGTCAAACAAATGCTTTAGTTATGGCAGAAAGCACACTGAAAGGCTCTTTTAAATGCTGATCTGAAGTGCTTGTAATTTTAATGCACTTATGAATATCCTTCAGAGAGGTTCACTGCTTACCTTCTATGAGCAGAAAGCATTGAACATTATTCTTTATTATTGGCATCTTACATGTAACTCCGTAAAAATGGCCTGTGGCATTCTGCATAATGTATAAAAATGCACAAGTTATTGTAGATAAGTGTTTGGTAACTTAACATTTAGAGAGAATGATTAATTTAGTGTCATACGCACATCAGCAAAGTATTCTTGTTCTGAAATTTCAGTTTGCCACTTGATTCGACCATCCATACACTTCTCTAATTCTTTCACCAAAGTCTGATGTTCAAGAAAATAATGAGTTCATTCTTGAATTGCAATCCAACTGGGACGAAAAATAAACAGAGGCTATGGAGTGTCTTACGGTAAAAATGTAATCAGGGGATAAATTGTGCTCAAACAAAGTTAAAAGCTTTTGTCTGACGATAAACAACCTACAAACGGAAGCAAAATAAATGAAACGAAACAAGAATTTTGTGAACTTGCAGAAATATTTAAGATTGGCAATTGATGACTGCAGTCTGCTGACCGTTTTGGACTTTGCTCTTCAATGATGCTTTTGGCAATCATTGCAAGTTCTTCTTCCCAGCCAGTCATAATAAATTGACAGTGTTCAAAGGGATAACTGCAAATTTGGGTAGGATTGTTTATATAGAAACTATTATGAATGAATTTTGAACTTATTTTTACTTACTGTGACTGCCAAGTGGCCTCAAATGAACGAACAGCTTGTTTAAGGCAATTCTTAGACTTCTCTACTATATTTTTAGCCAGTTGGTGAGGCAATTCAATATTTTCTTGTTCAGCAATGAAGTCCAAGACTTCAATAATCTGTAGAATACAAGGAAACAACAAAAAAAACTTTGAAATTAACAATTCAAAGTGGTCTCAAAGGAGCTTCATATAATCAACCTATCATTTAATTACCTCCTTATCTGAAGGTGGAAAAAGTTGAATAATATTGCAGAGGGAACTGAGTTGCTGAAGCTGGGAAACATCCTTGCAGCAGAAGATGACTTTACAATGGCCTTTATAAGTCTCTAAAAAACTTTGGATATGAAGTTGGGTTTCCTTGGATAACTTTCCTGCCTTGTGTAGAATAATTCCTGTACAAACAAGAGGAATTCAATGGAACATAATTATATTATCAATTTATTATCTTGCATTCAATATAATAATAATAGATAATCCAATGAATTACCCCTATAATTTGCTTGGTCACCCTGCAAATCAGCTTCTATTTCCTTAAATAGTTCTATGACTACGTCCGCTGCATAACCTTTCATGTCATCTAGATTGACTTCTATGTGCTGAGAAGATATTATCACTTTGAGATGGAGATGGGGAACTTGCCATTTCTGTAATGTATTCTGAATGAAATTAAAATACATGAATCATGAACAAGAAATACATTTTAAGCATAAAGCAACGAGGATGTTAAGTTGAATGTAATACTGACTTTTAAATGAAATAGTTTGAACTCCTCTCTGGCCTGATGAACAAAAATAAGAATCATTATTAAATCCCCTAAAACCAAATCACGAACTGATTCATTTGAAACTCCGTCTAAGAACTAACCTCTGTGATTTCCAGTCCTGTGTCTTCTCTAAGCAAAGCACGAGCCATGGTTCTTTTTCCAACTCCTGGAGGGCCTTCAATTATGTAATGACTAGTTTTTTCAGTTTTCACCTATTGATCGTAAAAGTTTGGCACATTGTTCGTAAAAAGCATGGAAATTTTACTTGTAATGCAAAGAAAAAACGAAAACAAGTGAAAAAATGAAAATGAAAATACCAAAGTTAGCAGCATTTCAGCTTTCTCTTTATGGCAGATGAAGTCTCTCAATGCCTTCGGCTGATACTTCCTTGCCCAATTCACTACCTCTTCTTCTTTATACTCTTTTATGTTAGCGGCTGAATCATGGAAACTGTCTTCTAGTGGCTTCTCAATCTCTTTATACTCATCGTTCAAGCAGCCTTCGTCTATATTCTTCTTGAAAATATCCATTGTTGAATATGCCACTTCTATCAGAGAGATGCAGCAGTATCTATAAAGCAAGAGAAACTCAGTTCCCAGAAGAACAAAGATCTGAGATGTGAAAATGAGAACCTGTTTTGAATATGTTTAATGTTCAAAGTTATAACCTATATCTATATATATATAGGTGTATGTACATGATGTACTGCTTATGGTGTATGTACATGATGTACTGCCTATGCCTGGATGGAATTTATAGTACTTGTTCTTCTCTGTACTGTCCAAGAGCTCGCAGCATTATTGAAGACTCCAAAGAAAAACAGTGGAGGGCTGAAGAGATCAATGCATGGTGGATCACAAAATTTGATGACCTGGTAGAACAGAACAAAGGTCTGACTCATCTAAGAGGGATCAATTGGAGAATTCATAATCCCTCAAGTTAAAGACTATAGGTTTAGAAATCATATAAAACGGTAAAATTAGATACCAAAATGAAGAAAAAGAAAAGATTTTGGCTCTCATATTATTCAAGGATGAATATAAATGTAGGGGTTCATGATTGTAGTTATCAAACTTGTCGTTTCTTGAGTAATTTCTTGGCAACATACCAGAGCATTCTCGTAACAATCCAAATGCAGGCTGAACTTCAGTACTAAATTTTAAAGTTTATCATTGTGTTTCAATTTTTATGCCAATGGCAAGGAATCAAAGGGTTGCAAGAGGGGAATGCCAGTTGGGTCAGTAAACCTGGGACTGTATTATTTGGTTCATAAAATCAGCTTGAGAGCGAATAAAATTTGGGTTTCGAACAGGTCTAAGCAATATATATATATTTAATGGGATTAAAAAATTTTCTGATTATAATTTTTTTAAAATTATTTATATTTCAGGATTTAATTGTTTTCTAAATAAATTCAAAGTTTAGTATAAAATATTAATTATTTTTATTTTAGATTTTTTTTATTGAAATGATTATAATTTGAGGTTGCATTATTTGTTTGGTGCATAAATTTGTTGACTAACTTTTGCTGAAGGGGTAAAAAAAATATTTTTTTGATAATCCTGAGGATATCAAAATCTAATTAGGATTAAATTCGAATTAAGTTAATTTAAGATCGATTTTGAGTTCGATTTAAATAAGTTTAAAACGAATTTGATTTTTACAAATTCAAATCGAGCTTGAGCCTAGAAATCAAGTTCGAGTTCAAACTTTTTATAAGCTCGATTCGTAAAACTATTGAATTTATAAAAATCATTTAAATTGATTAAAATAATATCGTTTTGACCAATATACATAAAAATAACATAGTTTTAAGTAAATCGAACTCAAGCTTAAAGGAGTTGAACTTGATGAGTTAGAAAACTCAAATTCAAGCTCGTAAACTTAAATTCGATTTGATTTAAATTGAGTTTTAATTTTAACTAAATTAATAAATAATGAATAATGCTTGAAAATAAATTATTAATCAGTCTTCGTATTTCCTTGCCATGAGTTTAATATAAAGGGGGAAATATTTGACCAAGTTAGCGTTTCAGATTTGCGTCCATGGCGTCTCTCAATCTCAACAAGCAACTCAAAGAACAGTACGCACTCTTTCTCCAACTCTTTCTCCATTTCATCTAAATCTTACTTCTTCTCTTCTTTTCAGATTCGTCAGCAATTTAACCGGATCCTCCTTTATCAAAATCTTTGTGCTTCTAGCAATTGTTCCTGTGAGTATTTGCCGCATTTGTTTTTCAGAATTGTTCTCACTGGCTCATGCACTGATTGGTTTTCATTTTGATTTCAGACTTCAACACTTCTGCGGCAGGCCTTCAACTCCTATCGCTCAATTGGTAACTTAAATTTTAGTCTCTGTGTTTTATCAAAATTAACTAGTTATTCATCATTTTTTTTTGTTCAGACGAGACGTCATTGAAGAAGAAGAAGAAGAATGATAATTTAGTTTTAGCTTCCAAGAAGTTTTGGGCTTACATTGCTACTATTGTTGTGGATTTTTTCTTCATTGTTGTTCCCATGCTTTTATTTTTCACTGTAAGTCCTTTTCTTTCTTGCATTTCCTTTATTTTTACTTGTTTCTGCATTACAATTGATGTTCTGTTTTTGCTTCCGTACAGATTCTGTCAGAATGGGTCTATCTAGGATGGTTTTTGTTGTTGCTGGTATACTTTTCGCTAACAGGAAAAAGGTCAGACCCCGTAAGTCACGTGCTTATTTAATTTCTAAGTTCGGTAAATTTTTGTTGTTAAGGATCAGTTTAGTTTGAAGGATATTTAGTCCTTTTCTTACTGAGGATGTTTGCAACACATTTTATAATAGAGGTGGTTATATATGTGTGTGTGTGTGTGTGTGTGTGTGTGTGTGTATGGGATAGTTATCATCAATTTAGGGAGGTTTTCAAGTTATGAAGCTATATTTTCTGTCTACATTTTATCCGAAGCTTGGAAGAGATCAATGACATTTTATCCAAAGCTTACAATAGCCACACGCATCTGCTTGTGTGGCTATTATTCATTTTACTGACTAAACATCTGGTATTGCTGCATACAGGTTTGTTATTCCTCAAAAACTGGAAGAAGGGGCCGATTCTCTTAGGCCTTTTATATCATCATACCGAGTTTGCACGGTATATAAGTATCATGCGTTCATACTTTGTCTACTGTCCTATTTGGTTTGAGATGAATTTGCATCATGTACTTTTTTTTGTCTTGTGATGGGGGTGATTGCTGCAGATGTTTATGACATGCTTGTGTATCTTGGCCGTCGATTTCAGAATATTTCCTAGAGAAAATGCTAAGACTGAGACTTATGGTATTAGTGTGGTAAGTATTTACAAGTAGTGCCAAAATTTCTCTGTAGTGTCTCTGTTATTATCATCATAATATAACAGAACTTATTTGGGTGAAAGCTCCCAAAAAACACCAATTTTGCATCATGAAGTAACATAGGTCTTTTAAGCAATACAACTTAAAATGGTGATATTTGTTGTCTAAAGCATCAGCATTAAGTTCTATAAAGTTGAAAACAGAGAATTTTTTTAGCATGAAAGTCTAGTTCTAATTTTAAGTTCAAAACAGAGCAATTGAGAAAGATAATTGACAAATTTGAACTTACATCCTTGTGAGTTATATTTATAACACAAGATGGGAAATTTAAGAGTTTAGCATATTTTTTTGTTGTAGGATCTTTGAAACAATAAATTGTATGTTCTGGGAGACAACAATTATTTCTCTATCAATTTGAATGAGTTAATGGTTATTAGTCCTAGTTATGGCTTGTAAGCAAAGTTAGATAGTAAGTTATATTTAATCTTTTAATTTTGTCCTAATCAGGATTTAAATATTGCTACAGAAATATATCACATTGAGAAAATGTTTTAGCACAATGTGGTAAAATTCCAGCTATCTAAAACCAAGACGTCAATGGGAAAATGTTGATCAAAGCTTTTCCTTTTTTTTTTTTTGGTTTCAGTGGTTGTTACATGTTAATTATGCTGCTACAGGCTGTCATTTTTCAGTTCTGGCAGTGTCCTTCAGTTGTGGAAACTTTGTTTGGTAGCTTTAATTTAGTTTTGCATTCTGGTCAATGCTGAGTCAATAATAACTTTTAATTGCACGTTTGGTTACTGGAATCCACCCTTGGATGGAATGAAGATTCCTATACTCTAATATCTAGCAGTAAGAATTTCAAACTGTGGGCTAAGGAGCCTGAATTTCACTGTATCATAATTTAGCTGCCTGTTTTTTATTAATATATTTCTATTTTCAACTGACACCTTATTCCTATTTTGATTGGTTCAGATGGATCTTGGAGTTGGCTCCTTTGTTGTAGCAAATGCAATAGTATCACGGCAAGCACAAAATGTCTTATCAATGTGAGTACTTTTGCACTTTACTATCTTGATTCTTTGACGTTGTTGACATTATTTTCTTGCTTTGGACATGAATAAATCAAGAAAGATCAAGAATATTATGAGAATAATATTTGCTTAAGGCATATGTTTGTGGAACTCCTCTTATTCATTATCACTTATCTGTACTTGGTATAAATATTACTTTGGATTTCACTTTTATTGTATATTTACCTGTGTGCATACTTGCGCCATCATATGTGTATTGATAAACAGCAGAGAAATTGAATCCAAGTAAAGACTTAAGAAGTTGAATCTGGTATTTGACTGAATTAGGTCATTTCATCCAATTTGTTGTTGTCTATTGATCCAATTCCATTCAAAATGAATATACTGGTCATAATGCGTAAGTTTTCTGGAATTTTAACAGTTGTGATAGGTTGAAGTTATGTAATGGCTGGGTGGGAATTCATCCAATTGATGCCCACCTCAAGTTGTGGTAGGCTAAAATGCAAGTTACTAGGAGAATATGTGATAATGATAATAGTTTTTTATCTTAATTTCAAACTCAGGCTTTGTTTTTTTTTTTTTCCAGCAACAGTTTTCATTGTCCCACTGAGGGCTGAATTTGTAATTTAGTTTATTGAAATAAATTGATTACTTGAAGCTGTGTAATTCTTTTCATGAATTTATGATGATATCAAAAGTTTGCCTGTTTACGTACGCTCGTACAGAAATTGGAAAACTGCGCTTAAAACTGCTAGTCCACTGATATTGCTGGGCTTCATTCGGCTTGTTTCTACTACAGGTGTGGACTATCAGGTAGAAGATATGTATATTTTTAATCTTGTTAATATTTATTGTTATCTAGATTCCTTAACATACAAAGATATTGCTTTATATATTTGCATCATACAAAAAATGGTATAATAACCAAGAATGTACTTTAATAAATTATGTTTTCCAACCTTGAGGGTAGTTTAGTGGTACAACCTGTGGTTTGCTCTGAGAAGGTTTACGGTTAGATTCCTTAGACATTAAGAGGAGGATTATCAGGAAAGTCTTAAAAGGTTAATATGATTCGATTGTATTTTAGTAGACTATAAGTGGAGTTCTTAGACAATTGGGATATTCCATAGACAGGCATGAGACAAAAATGGACACCATGAACAGAGATAATCGGAGATTTCTTATAGAGGTTAAAGGTGATTCTATAGATTTAAGTGAATCTAAGTGAGGTTTCTTGCCTTCCTCAAATCTTTTCAAAGAAAATTCCTCATAATTTTTCCAGCTTTCAGCAAACTTGCAATCTGGAGCAGATTTAAGTCGTACGTACAGCAAGCTAGATCACACCAACTCTCAGTTTTTACCCCATCTAGACAGAAAAGCTTTACACCTCTGATCTCTTCTATTTGTTCTACCACAATGTTCAGAAATTCTGAAGCTCTTGGACTTTTGCCTAAAGGTCGACCCACTTTTTTAGAGGCTATTTCCCAACCAATCAAGTTTAACAAAAAATTTGATCTACCTCAGGCAAATTGATTTGTGTTATTATGTTCTACAAATTAGTTTTCAGTTTGATTTAAAAAAAAAATTGAATTTCCGTGGGATATTGTAATCTCATTATCAGAACCAGAAGGGAACAGTCTTATCTTCTGCTAATTTGAGATTGGAAACCTCAACACTATCCTTACCCTTATAAGCTATTTATCAAATAAGTTCACATGCTTTATGGGCTTCGCAAATTCTTGTTGGGATCACTGAAAAGTAATCACAGTATGTTGTTAGATGAACTTTATCATTTACGTGTTTCTGACCTAAAACTCATAGCTGTTAGCAAGTACTGACATTGAACTTTCTAGTCATTCATGGATATAGTTTAATATCAAGCCTGCTTAGGGGTTGCATGTTATGATGGTAACCTCATCCTTTTGTACCTGAAACAAGTTGTCCTTTAACCCTGTAGGTTCATGTTGGGGAATATGGAGTGCACTGGAATTTCTTTTTCACACTTGCTGGTGTATCAATTCTTACATCTATAACAAATGTTCCTCCTAAGTATTGTGGAATTCTTGGTTTTTCAGTTCTAATAGGTATGTGTTCAATTTAATATCTATTTATAGTTATGCCTCTGGAAAAGTCATTTCTGATTAATGTTTGCCAAACTACTGGACTTCTTCAGGATACCAGAGTTGGTTGAATTGTGGATTAAATGTGTATCTGCTTTCTAATGAAAGGAGAACAGATGTCATAAGCAAAAACAAAGAAGGGATTTTTAGCCTATTTGGTGAGAAACATTTGAGGGAATATTTAATACTTTTGTAATTATGCCATATCTTCTCTTTCAACTTGGAGCTTTACTTGCATATGTGAGTTGTTTGTGCATCTAGACAAATTATTTGCATCAATGTTTATTACTTTTGTTTGTTAGATGTCGGGATAGTCTGAAATATTTCAGGGTTAAAAGGTAAGGAATAGGAATATTTGTGGATGCACTTTAGAGTTCTTGGGATCAAATCCAAGTTATACTGTGATTATGTGGGTTTAGGGAGGTTGGGGAAGGTTGAAAAATTTTAAAAGAGACCCCCAAAACACAACATTTGCTTAATCTGGTGAAAAAGCAGGGGCAGATGGTGTCAATGCAAGGCTGCATGGGAATAGATGGAGCTAATGATAATATTGATGAATGGAGAATAACCATATGTGTTGCATCTGCATGCAGGACTTGACCATTACCAATATGTGCTGCATTTGTGTGCATGATTTGACCATTAACAATATGTGTTGCATCTGTGTGCATGATAAGACCATTCATGCTTGTCCTTGCACATTAATAATGTGTAGTCTCTACAAAATTGTTAAGAGTATTTCAATGCTTTGTTTGATTTGCAGCTTTCTTAACAAATTTAAGGCTTTATAAGGAGAAGTTTGTAGACATATATAGGGTCCATAAGGCTTAATAGAAATATATATCAATATCTCCCTTTTGCTTGTTCACCTAAGCAAAAATATTTTTCTAGTTTGTCCATAGGTTAAAAATTACTATATCGTTTTCTTGAAAGCTCTAGATGTGTCTATTTACTGGAGGTAACATAAGATTTATGAATTAATTTAAGCTCTTATTCATTAATGACATGGGATGTGATGAATCCCCACCTTATGGACCTCATTTCACCATGAGGTTCTACTACAGTTTTTGGTAATGGAAGTTTAAAAATTGAAGAGAAGTAGTTTTATTTGTGTTTTGCATGTATTCTGTCTTGGAATTTTATTTTGCTATGGTTAGAGATGAAAAAATTGGTGCTTTTATCCATTCAGGCATGTAAACTTTACTTTGTACTATCCGCCATCACTATCTCTGATAAAAAAAATTTATTCAAGCAATTTTCTGGTAAGCAATCCTTGTCTAGTTGTTGACTATTATTATTCTCAGGATATTGGGGCCTCTATCTTCTTGGTGTCTGGTTGGGTCATTATCTTTTTTTCCAGAAAGGTTCTCATTCCACTCTGAGAAGCAATAATGTGACATTTATTAAAGTCTGGCTTGTTGCTCTTCTGCTGTGGTATATCTTCTGTTTGAAAAGATCCGTCATCATGATATAATATGAATCCTTCCATCTACATGTTTGGCCTGAAGATGGCCTTCTAACTCATTTCTGCAATGTCTGTTGCAGGTTATTTACTTTGCTTGTGGACAGGCACATTGAAAGAGTTTCACGCAGAATGGTATAAACTTCTGTTCTTGTTGATTCTGTGAGTTCTTTTGTCTACAATATTGATGAAAATAAAACAAATTTTACTTTTGCAGTGCAACCTGGCTTATGTTACTTGGGTGTTGTCTCTGAATTTACAGGTTATTCCCATTTCCACTCTGATTTAAAGTTTTTATTTGACGGAATTTTGATTATTCATCTGATATCGGGTTCCTGACAAAAATCAAACTGTCACTGAGCCCGAAGATGATTTAAAATTTGTTATTCATTTTGATGTCAGTTTGTGAACTCTAAATCATGCAATGTTTTATTCTCTGTGCCTTGTTTGAACTCAATTTTTTTGTCTTCAACCATTTTCCTTTTGGATTATTAGTAGTTTGTAGACATTGTGAATCAGTAGAATCTTAATTCATATATGAAAAGAATCTTTGTTACAATATCAACTTTTTTGTATTATCATCTGATATTAAATTGCTTCTATTTTTCTTTTTATATGTTTTAGCAATATGCTTGAAGTAGGTTATCAGTTCTGGTGTGTTGCGGATATGTACTTGGTATTTATGAAAATAAAGGTGTCATTTTGTGTGGATAATTATCATTCCTGTGAGTTGAAATCTATAATGCTTGATTTTGAGCTGCATTATTTAGTTAGAAGTATTTAGAATCCCGAAATATGATTCTTAATTATAGTTATTTCACACCCCTCCTTGTGGGGATCATTTAATCTTAAGCATATCCAAGGTTTTCAGAAAATATAAAAAACCGCCTTATAACTGTTGAACCCCCCTAAGATGGGGATTTTTAATAAATCTAAGGGAGTATTTAATAATTATATAAATCTAAGGGAGTATTTAATAATTATAGGTAGTTTATTTATGGTTTTTGAATAGATTGGGTATGCTTCATAGTAAACAATTCTGCAAGTGGGTGTATAAATAAACCTTATTAAATAATTTTGATTTGATTTTTAAATAGTACTTGGGGAATGTCAGTTTAGGAGATGCATACATTTTGTAATGAATCATGGTATCTCCCCTCCTTCCTAGCATGTTTCAGCCCAGTGGCCAGTAGGTGATCTATGGCCACATTCTTTTTCTCTCATTTCTTCAGCATCTTGTTCAGATGAAATGTTATTCTACCATCGATTAGGTGATTTAATAGACTAATCAAGGGCATGCCATCTGCAACTAGGACAATTAAAAAAAATAAGGTGGTCTGATCTGCAAAGGATGAAAATTCCTGGTCGACAGCATTTGAAATTATGAATAGACCTACAGTGTAGCGTTTACTATTGAAAAAGGATTTGCTTAAATGCTACTTCAAAATTGGGACCAATCCTCATACCAAATATAAAATCAAGGAACCAAGCCAAATGTTGTATCTATTGGAGAACTCAGAGGGACAGGTCAACTGGGGACAAATGAGGTGGTTTAGAAGTTGGAATTGAAGAATAGAGCAACAAATAAATCATAGCTCTTAATGCACTTGTGTATATGTCAATGAAATGTATATAATAATGTTAGAAAATAGAATAAATGTTTAGAACTAGAGAGTTTATAGAAATCGAGATTTCTATTACCTCAGGGAGAATACGAGGCTTAGAGCTTGATTGATCTTTTAGCTACTATTCTCAAATATTTCTAAATTGGAATTAAATTACATTTGCAAAAGAAGGCATTTAGTTATAGCATTTCATAGGTGGTTTACATATAATAGAAAATTAATTTTTCTTTAGACAACTAAGATAATAATTGGATGGACGATGTCCAAGCCTTGTTTACTCCAATTAAAATTTAGTTGAATTTGGTTCTTCCACATAGCTTGCTCATGTCTGTTCATCTTGGTAACAAGTTGCATCATTGTTTCAACACTTTTCCTTGATACAAATTCTTGTAACTCCAATTAAATTTTTGATAAATTCAAATTTGTCTCACAGTAATGTTTTAGTGAAAATGTGTGTCAGTTGCTCTTTTGTCTTGTAGAATTGAAGTGTTATTTCTTTATTGGTTTTAGCTTCTCTAAGAAAGTGATACTTGATCGCTATATGTTTCTGCAATTATGGAAGACATAATTCTTAGCCATTGTGATTGTTGATATACTATGACAAAGAATCTTTGTTGTTTGTTGTTGAGTGTTTGTCATATCTTCTAGTATTTTTCAAAGTCAAATTGTCTACTTTGTTGTATTTGCAGTTGCTATATGTCTTGCTTTCGCGGATGATTATTCTACACTTTCTTGTTTCTTAGATGTCCATGAGAATATTCTTTAGCCCAATGTAAATGCATAGCCGTAAGTATTATTCATTGCATTTGTTGATCCTGCATTGATAGTACTGGTCATGATCAATAGATGACATGAAGAGTACTTTTGGTTGTGCATTTACATTGAACTCAAGAATATTCTCATGGACGTCTAAAAAATAAAAAAGTGTAGTACAATCTTATGCGAAATCAAAATATGTGACAATCACAAATACAACAAATCAAGCAATTTGGCTCTGGAAGATACTTGAAGATATGACAAAAGCTCAACAACGAGCAATAAAGATTATATATGATAGTAAATCAGGAATTACGATGGCTGAGAATCATGTTTTCCATAATTGCACAAACCATATAATAATCAAGTATTATTTTCTCAAGAAAGCTAAAGTCAATAGAGAAATAACACTTCAATACTTCAGGATATAGCCAACATCTTCACTAAAGCGTTACCTTAAGACAAATTTGGATTTCTTATAAATTTAATTAAAGTTACAAGAATTTGCATAAAGAAATAGTGTTGAAACAATGGTGCAAATTGTAGCTCAAGCGAGCAAGCATGGTAGAAGAATCAATTCAACTAAATTTTGGTTGGAGTAAACAAAGCTTGCACTGCCTCCTTCATCCAATTGTCATCATAGTTGCCTTAGGAGAAATTAATTTTCTAATGTGTAAACCACCTATGAAATGTTATCACTAGACACTTTCCTTTGAAAATTTAATTCAGTTCCAATTTTGAAAAAACATTGAGAGTTGTGGCTAAAAGAGTTATCAAGCTCTAAGCCTTGTATTACTAATAAAGAAGAATCATTAAAACACATGTCTTTATGTACTAACTCTGGTAAATTGTTTGCTCTTCATGTTTTCTCTTATGGAAACAATTGACTTTGTTGCTTGCCAAGTAGACATAAGAACCCAAACCGTATTATTTTTATATATTAAAGCCTTTTAACTATTGCACAGTCTGCGATAATTTGATTTTATTTACTGAAGTTAGATATCACTGTTTTGGCTTGTTTTAAGTTTGGGCAGGGGCATTATGCTTCTGGATATCTTCTGAGATGGAGTATAACACAATAATAACGTATGCTTATATGATTAGTTTAAGAAAGTTGATCTGTAAGCTGTCTTCTTGAAATCCAAGATATCACTGATTTTGAAGAGAGTAAAAATTTTCATAGCTAAAATGGAAATTCACTGTCGTCTACTCGGTGGGATCTTTTGTTGAGCTTGTTTGTTGATTCAATTTATTTACTTACTTTTATATGATGCATGGCTGACTAAAGTTTGCGCCCATCTTTCAGCTTATAGGAGGCTTCATGATATCTCAGTACTTCCCTGTATGCAGAATTACAGCACTTGAAGAAGCTTATAACCGCAATTTACTGGCTTCATTTCTTCTGGTGAGCATGACCATCTGTTATTTTATTCTAAAATGTTTGTCTTACTTCTCAATTTCAAAAATATAATCTATGTTATTCTCGTACAAATTAATTGTGCAGGCAAATCTGTTCACAGGGCTGGTAAACATGTCAGTTGATACGCTGTCTGCCTCATCGATCTCAGCTCTTTTAATCTTGTTTATGTACACATTTACCCTGTCCATGATTATTGGGATCGCAGACTTCTGTGGCATGAGGTTAAAATTTTGGTAGCTTCCACGGGTCCAAAGAGAAAAAAAAAAGTGAAAAATGGAGGCCCATAGTTTCAACACAACAAGAATCTCTTAAAGCAAAATCGTCAATCTAACTTTCCATCTTTGGCTAGAAATTGCCGAACTTTTAGCTCTGGAGTTGAGGCACATGCACACATCATATAATATTTAACCTTGATTTCTTGCAGCGTAATGCCAGTAGTACGACCTCTGCCAGGACCGTATTTTTCTTGCATGAGAATAACACGACTACGGGAAAATTGAAAGCTATTTGTGCCTATGGCACATGGATATTCACATGCGGATGCATGTGTTTTGTGTATGCCCATATGCCTTTGAGTTTCTTGCTTTAATATTTATATATTTTCTCTTTCTATATTACAAAAGATATTGTAGAAGATGAAAATAAGAACATTTAGTAAAAGAGAAGTTGGGAACGTAATCGGTATCATTGATTTTTGTAGGCAGAAAGTAATAAACATATCCGCCTCGTGGTTCCAAAACTAGTTTTTCAATTTCGTTCTAAATTCATGGTATGTAGTTTTCATTTATTTGATACGTATCATATTTTTTTTTAAAGTATACAAAAGAACACCACCAGCCAAAAAGTTTAGCAATTTAGTCAGAAATACTAAGGAAAGAAGTGGTAGAAGATGAGATTGTGGATAACTGGTATTGGCGTAACAGTGACATAAGATATCTTCGAAAGAGAAGAAGAAGGTCACATGGATTCGTCTGCAAAAGGCTGACAGTTTGGACCACGGTCCAAGGTCGACAAACCCTCCCCTCCATCCGTCTTCGTCGCCAGTTGAGGCAACACTTTCCCCCTGTTTGTAGCGTGTCCATCTTTCATTATATCTCTCATTTCTCTTCTCTCTCCCCTCAAAATCTTATATATAAATTATAAATATGAAAGTAAATTACCAAATATGTAAACAGTAAGTTTAACTGTTATTTTTTCAATCAAATTTAAACAAAGTAAAATCTGAGCTCATTGAACTCAAGTGTGAGTTTGAACCTCCCTAAAACCCCATCAAGCCAGGCTCGAACCCCATCAATACTTGGCTTGAGTGCTCATGTATCCCACCATATATACAAGCATCATGATTGTTGGTGAGAACTTGTTTTTGTTCTTTGAATCATATTTTTGTTCAAGTGCTATACTTGTTATGATGTGAAAAGATTGTTATCCAACTAAAATCTCTTGATTTTGCATGTTTCATGGTTGGAACTTGGAGCAACTTAAATTACGCTTTGACAGAAGAGAGCCTTTGCCATAATAATAAAATCTTCTTGCACTTGATCAATCATTCATTTATATAAATAAAGCCACATCAAAGTTTTTTTGTGGGTAATAAAAGTTTCAGGTCGATTGTAGTCTTTCAATTTCTGACTGCTTCTACTTGTTAAATTTCTCTTTTCTCAACATCAGCAGGGCTGGCAATTGACATCACAATGAACCTCCTGTAGGTCTGTCGGGCGATCCTGGAAGTGCTAAAACACACTCAGCTCTAATCATCCTACCTAATTAGTCACAGATTTATGTTGATGTTGCCCACAACGCTCACTTCCCCTAGATATCTATCTAGATTCACCGTTTGATCAGCAAAGCATGTGATAAATGGTCGGAATGAGATATTTCTGTAGACAAATGGTGACAAGTATGAAGTGGAAGTGGGTTTGAAGCACATGCTAACACTTCTTAATGTTTCCTGTAAGTAATTAGAATCTAAAGAGAGAGGATGATGAGGCAGTGATTTCCTGGGTAGCACACAATACAGATTTGAATGTGAGGTGAGGAGTAAAATTTACACAGCTTCTTGGTGTTGTCTGCATGCATATTTCTATATAGATTTGGGTCCCCCATGCATCCCTTCTCTCTCTGTCAGTAATGTTGACAGCATCTAAGAAATCGAGAGGGAAACCAAAAGTAGCAGGAGTGAGCAGCCTCTTTCTTTCTTTTCTCCTTCTCTTTTTGTGAGTAGAAAAGAACAACACCTTTTCTGCTCCTCTCACGTGCAACATCTCTCTTCTCTCCCTCTCATTTCCTTCCTATTAATCCCATTTTAATTTTTAATCATCTCTCTATCTCTCTTTCTAAGTTCATGAATATATAATTGCTGTCAGCCAGCTATTATATATCAGTATGAAACAAGTTCCTGGTGTCAAGTCATAAAGGTTTCATTTCTAAGAAATGACACTTGAAACTCTTTCTTCTAATGAGTTTTCGAACTTTATCATCTATGATACTATCACTGCAATCCCATATAGCAACCAAGATTCTATAGAGACCGCAGCCGGTTTCTCATTGGGAAATAATTGCACGAGGCCTCAAGTCCTTCAAGACCAAGTTCTTAATATAGGTGGTTTGAACGCCTCGTCTTTTTCACAAATGACTAGACAACGTCGAGCTGTGGGAGTCGAATCATTAGACAAGAAGCAGAACCTGGCGGTGCAAGGGAGGAAGAAGAGGAGAAGAAAGCCGAGAGTTTGCAGAAATAAAGAGGAAGCTGAGACACAAAGAATGACACACATTGCTGTTGAGAGAAACCGCCGTAAACAAATGAATGAGCATCTTACTGTGTTGCGTTCACTCATGCCTGAATCTTATGTGCAAAGGGTTTGTTTCTTTTTACCTCTTTCTCATCCCTTTACCTCGCTCTATGCAAGTAAACTGCCATGGAAAAGTTCCGCTCCGTGTGTGTTAATATAACATTAATGATACTTTCAAAGAATTGAGCTGGTTCATAGCTTTGGTTACTCGAATTTGACGCAATGTTTAGGTTTCTTTTTTGCATGATAAAAGGAAACTTTGTTGCCTTTGCACTAAAAATAGGAGGCTGAACTAGAAGTAGACATGGGGATTTTCGCTCCAGTACCATTACTTCAACTCGTTGTATATCAAGTTTCGAAATAAGATGCTTAGAGACTATGCAAAAACCCTGGCAAGAATTTGCTTTTCTTTTTTATAGCATTCACATGGGATATTAAAGTATATATATGTTTTCTAGTATGCTTCTAAGTTGAATTCAAATTTGAGTAACTAGATGTTCTGTTGATTTTTGGGCACAGGGTGACCAGGCTTCCATTGTAGGAGGAGCTATAGAGTTTCTGAAAGAACTAGAGCATCTTCTGCTGTCACTTGAGACCCCAAAGCTCCAAATACTACAAAATAGAGAAACTGTAGGAGCTGCTAACAAAGACAACAGCTTCTCAGTCTCTGAAATGGTGCCACCACCTTTTGCACAATTTTTTGTGTATCCTCAATACACATGGTCTCAGATCCCTAACAAATTTACATCCAAGACAAAAGCAGCAATAGCTGATATCGAAGTCACTTTGATTGAAACTCATGCAAGTCTCAGAATACTTTCTCGGAGAAGCCCTAGACACCTCTCCAAACTAGTTGCTGGTTTTCACTCAATTCAGCTCTCCATTCTCCACCTTAATGTCACCACAATGGGCCCATTGGTCCTCTACTCTATCAGTGCTAAGGTATGTCCTTAATTTATTATAATATTAATGTCTTTCTCCAATCATATGCACATTTAAGAAACCTCCATCTTCATGCTTCATTAATAATTTTATTTCTTGTATATAAAAGAGATACAATTATTGTCATATGGAGGCAATGAGAGCAGAAAAGTGTTTGTTTCTAGTAGTTGCGTGTTTAACAGGTTTAGAAATTATCTCTCGGAATATGATTATGAAAATCAAAGAGTTTTAGGCTAAAATCTAAAGATGGTTGTAAATGCAGGTTGAAGAAGGATGCCAACTGACTTCAGTAGATGACATAGCAGGAGCCGTTCACCAGATGCTTAGGATAATAGACGAAGGTCAAAATGTCGATGGCCATGGATCATCAATACGTAATAAGTACCCATAACCAGTACTCTTGGGCTTGTAGTCGTGGCGGTCTTTTTTTTGTTTCTTTTCAGCAAAGTTGCCCTTGTTTTTAAGTGTTTGGCTTCTATTAACGCTTGGCTTTTATCTCCCTTTCAGCACAACTTGTAAGTTTTGATAAGGTTATTTTGCAAAGCACTTAGGGTCTTTTTAGGGTTTCACTCCAAAAACAAATTTAAAAACAAACAAAAAAGGTCTCAATGGTCCCTGCAACCTCATTGTCAATTTTGGTTATTTTGTTTGTGAGCTATATAATTAGGAATGTAAGAGACATCGACTATGCTATCATGGATTTTTTTGCTCGTCTGATTCTCAATTATATGTGCGAGTAAGAGTGATGTTACAAGCATTTGTCATTTTTACCAATTTGGGTATAGTGATAAATTCTTATTCAAAATCACCCCAATAAAAAATTAAAAACAAAAAAGTTTACATGGTCCCTAAAATCTCAATGACAAAGGTTGGATCATTTTCATGCAATTCGTCTAGAAGAACAAAACATATAAACACGTAAGTTATGCTAAAAACTTTCTTTCAATTTCCTTCGGTGATTATATTTATTCAATATGACCCCATTAAAGAATAAATGATATTATAGGTTTATTTAGTTTGAAAAATCTTTTATTACTAAAGTATTAATAAATTAACTTAAATATTAATAGGTGTAAAAAAAATAATATATTCATATAAATTATTTGTTATATTTTTTGGAATACAAATTATTACATCAGAAAGAATGATCTATTCAGATTTCTTTTTATATTACATGTTCTACCATCTTGATAATAAAAGATTAGAACATAAGAATGTAAGGAAAAAAAAAATTATTTAAGTAATATTCAAACCGAACACACCTTATAAATAAAGTAACATTAACATAGCACTAAATGGTTAGCATTTGAGTCCGGTAATGGCCCTGGATGGTTGACACTATCGAAAACGTAATCCCTTTCTCTCCTTGGTAAGAAAAATAATGAAAGGTTGACACTGTGTGAGGTGCAACGGGGCATTGGAAATTGTGAGAACTTTTGTAGTTTAGAGAAAAGCTGCGAGAAGGGTTTTATGGGTTCAATGCGTGTAAGCGATTGATGTTGATTCTAAGCTCAATTTTTTGTTTCTTTGCGTCGGATAGATCCGTATTCTCATTAAAATTATTATGTCCTGTTGTGTTTGTCGATAGAGACATTGCATGAAGAAAGAGAGGTAGATCTTGTCATTTGGCTAACTTACATTTTCCACATTAATTTTCGGTGCCTCTAATCATAACCTATTTTGAAATTGTATAAAATTACAGCACTCTTTTCTGTATAAAAACAGTTTGATCCTATTTTCTTGGTATTGCCAATTTTCCTTTTACCACCTTCTTGTGAATTTTTACCTCCAGTAACATTCGGTATGCAGTGCTGCTCATTGAAGTAGCAGCTTTTCTTATTCTTAGCCCAAGACAAAGCACATGGTCGAACCAGGAAACCATTGGCCCGCAAAGACGAAGCCCATGATTGAACTAGGAAAGTGATCCGTAAACACCAATTCTGAAATAGCATTTCCACTCGTCAAGGCAAGAACAAAATCCTTTGGTAATAGTACTTGTATATTCTCATTCTCTTTGGTAGCCGGACAAAAGGTCTTTCAAGGATCAGTGTTTCAAAGTTTTCAGCAGTTGAATGTGTGAATCACTGTTTATAAAATGCAGAAACTTCATTCCAGTAAAATTTTCATTCTCCAAGTCAAATTGAAACAGAGATAATAGACATGGTAAATAACAAAGTATGAATCAAGGGTGGGGAGCTGAATCAAGGGTCTTTTAAGGCTTCTTACAAGTTACAGAAATGCAGAAGAAAATGAGGCACATTGGAGATCCAACTAAAAGAAATTAAGCATTGAAATCTAAAAATGTTAGGAAGAAAGACATGGAATAAGCTATATATGATTCTAAAACTGCTTTAACTTAAGACATTGGCAATGGACCTCTGCTTTTCTCTTCATTAATTATATTAACAAATCCTTACATTTTACTGTATCATTTTTTTTATAGTGGAATGATTGAGTCTCGGACTCTCCCATGCCTGGTGAGCAGGAATCTTCCACTTGAAAACGATCTCTTCATCAAAGGACTCCTTACACAATGGAAAACCTTTTTTCTGTTCATAGCCTTGCTGATTTCCGCAGATTGTTTTGATGATCCTGCACTTCCAGTACATTCTTCCTCTTGAATAATATCTTCATCTTGATTCATTCTCAGCACATCAGCAATGGAAACTCGGGTTTGACATGAATGATCCATTGAAACTGATCTTCTTATGTGTTGACATCCTTCTTCTGTGATCTCAATAACAATATTTCTGCCTTGCAAATTCCCCAGATCACTAAAAGCGCGCAATGGAGTCTTCGGGTTCCCATTGTTCTGTATTATTTCCTCTTCGCCGACCCCTTGTTCTATATCTTGTGCACTTGCTACATTTTCACTTGCTGCTTGGCTATCTTGTACCGAGTCTAGATTTGCAGGAGTTTCAGTGATCGGAGGTAACTGAGGAGGTGAAGCACTGATGAAAAAGATGGTTGCGCGACACAAAGGGCAATTCGAATGATTCTTAAGCCATGTATCAATGCAAGGAACATGGAAAGCGTGGCTACACTTTGGTAAAAGTCTAATGTTTTCATCTTCTTCGAACTCACTAAGACAAACCGAGCAATCAGTGCCTTCAACTAAACCGTCTCCCTTCTTGTACTTACAAACCGTAATGGACTTGATGAGAGCTTCATCTAAGCCAGCAGTTACAACAACCCATGGCTCATGAAGAGAAGGGTTGTGATTGTCTACCAATTCTGGAGTTGGGTCAGGAGTATTTTCACTTACTCTTACAGAGTTTCTGTTGCCACAATATTTAGATATTATGGTGTAATAACTTACAAGAAGAAAAGCACTTGCAAGAATGCCGATGATGGCAATTACGAGTGGAGAAAAAGTTGGACTTGAATTGTCTTCAGTGAACTGATCGTCAAAAGGAGGCGGAGGAGGGAAGATTATATAGCACCATTGTGGACAATACAAGCTGCAGAATCCTTGAGAACAATCTTTGCCATTCACATATGGAACCCAAGCTTTTGGATTTCCTATAGAACCCATGACAAACTGCAAAAAAGTAAAACTCTAAGCAAGTACTAATGTCTGCATATTCTCTTCCTGATAAGCCCTTTTAACTCAGAGAACAGAATGGAGAATTGTAATTTCTGGTAAAAATATATGGTAATTTGTTGAAGAGAAAGTGGGAATTAAAGAGGGTTTCTGTGTAGAAAATTTGTTGAACAAAGATAAGAAGGTAAGGAAAGAAGGCAAAGAGGCTTACATGGAAAGAAATTAAAGAAAGAAAAATGTACAGTTAGAGGGTTGTGTCCTGTTGTTGTTGATGATGATGATGATGAGTATTTTCTTTTTCTTTTCTCTTTCTTTTATTTTTCCTTATCTTTTCTTTTCTTTTCTTTTTTCCCTCTTTTTTTCCTAAGATAATGGTTTGTTGACTCAGAGTAGTGGTATGATGAATTGGTTGGAAATTCATTAAAGTACATGAATGCTTTTATTATAGTTCAAGCCAGTAGCAGTTGGAGAGTATCTTGGCCTCCTCTTATTTAAAGCCACAAGAACAAGAAAAGCACAAGATTTAACCAAGAGATCTCCATCAAGATGATTTAAAAGCACTCTAATGAACCATTAAGTTAGGTGGAACAGTCTTAGAACTTCATTACTGGGGAAATTTATAAGAAGACATTATACCCATCTCTATTTCTCCAGGCTTGTAGTTTTGATGCCAAATTGGTGAAAATTGGAGGAGCAAAAAGATGAAAGTGTCTGTATTCTGTATGTATGAAAGTGTTTCTGTGTGGGGCTGAGTAAATGGCCTGAGATTCCATTTGAGAGGAGAATATGTTCTTCCAAAAGACACTGGAGCCAACATCTCTATTTTCCCCTGCCAGAAAACCAAGGCACCAAGGTTTTCTTTTCTGCAAGTCTTAAATTATAATTATCCCAGAATCAAAAGTGGCCCAACTGTATTAAGTTTGTAGACCCTTGAATATCAAAAGCAGGGAAAACATTAAAAAAAAAAAAAAAAAAAAAAGCATGAACCTGCAATTTATATATAATTATCATTAAATGCATGATTATGACATGACACAAGACCCACCAACAATGTCGCAGTCATTGATCTTTGTCAAAAGTTTGTAGGCCAAACGATTTAGTACCACCCAAGGTTTCCTTAAATAAGAAATGCCGGCCATTTGAAAAGCTAAATACTCTCCCCCCCTCCCCTTTTTACTATGAAAAGACCAAAATACCCTCATTAAAATAAATAATATTAAAATAAAATAAAATTTAATTAAAATAATATCAAAATAAAATTTAATATAAAATAATATAAAATTAATAATAATAATTTAAAAACTAATAAAAATTTAAAAAATATAAAAAGGCAAGACTGCCTCAATGATCTGAGTGCCAATGGAACCAAGTGATTGTTTTTAATCACTTGGTAATGTTAATGGCGGTCACTATTATTGACGACGCTACCGGTGATGGTAGCCTTTTTTATATTTTTATTTTATTTTTTTAATTTGTTATTATTATTTTAAAATACTTATATTTTAATTATTTTTATAAAATTTATTTTTAATTTTTATTAAAAAAGATAAAAATATTCCACTGGCTTTGGTCAAGGGTGTATATTTGATTTTTTAAAACTTTGAGGGTGGCAGGTAATTCAGGAAACCTTGGGTGGCAATAGGTGTTTGGCCAAAGTTTGTATATAATATTCCTATGATGCCCTAGATTATCAATGTTTTAAGCTCCAATATCTTGTACAAGTTTGTAATTACAAGAAAAGACAAAGAAGATGGAATGTGAAGCATCTTCTTTCTTTCTTTCTCTTTAATGAGATTTAATTGTCAACATCCAACTATAAAAATGTTTAACCAACCAACCAACTTGAAGAGGAGCAAAAAATTTTAAATAAAATTTTAAATGCTATCATATCTCAAAAGCCTCAAATAGATACTTGGGAGACTTTTGCTTTTTGTTTAAAATATTACATTATCTCCTCTGCATAACCATATGGAATGAGGAAAAGACTAAAATGACCCCTCTAAATGAGGGAGACAAGCAGATTCTGATAGATTGTAATCTGGGTGCCTCTGGCCTTGGGTTCAGAAATGTATTTAAAGCTAGACAGTTGGTAGCTGAAAATGAAATGACAATTCCAACCTCAAAGTTTCAAATGGTCTCAATCATATAATTTGATAAATTATGATAAGCAAAAGGGCAAAAAAAATCATTTTATCTAAATTTTCCAATTTTTCTTTTAAATGACTACGTTTGGAGTCACTTAATTTAAATATTAAGAATATTAATGAAATTTTTAAAAAGTTTTTAAAAATTCAAAAAAATTTTATGGTGATATTAAAATTTTTTAAATTTAATGTATCTCTCAATTATTTTAAAAATAATAATCATACTCTTAAAAAATTGAACAGAATATAATATTTTAAAATTAGTTTGAGTTTTGATATTTTAAAAAATTTAAACAACAAATTTTTAAATTGATAATAGCATATTAATAATTTAACATTTATAATAGGTATTACTGATAATTTTATAATTGTAAAACAAAGGGCAAAACAATTATTTTTTTAAATCAAATAAATTTATAAATGAAAGTAGACAAGAGATGAAATTTTGGGTTTGTAAAAATTTAAGGGGTACAATGTTCATTTATCAAACCTTGGGTGAGACATAGATATTTGGCCAACGGCAAATAACAGAACGACAGAAGACACCACGTAGAGTTCACGGAACTCCTCCTCTTCTAGGCTTACAAAGAGTTAAGCACATACTTACAGCCTTGCCAACTGTTACTTGTAACTGAAATTATATTACAACAATGTGAAAAGAAAATTTTAAGGTATGGTTAGTTTGAATAATTTTTTATCACTAAAAATTAAAGATTATTGTTAAGATAAATTATTTAAATAATTAATTAATATAAATTAATTTTTTTTTTGATAAAATTAGTATCGTATAAACAATTATTTTGTGTTTGATAATAACAAAATAATATTAAAATATTGTTTTACTTAAACTTTTTTAAGAGATTAATAGTTATAAATTAATATTGTATTTAGTTAAAGTTAATAATTTCAATAATTATAATATAATATTTAAACTTTTAATTTGTTATATTTCTAAGTACAGTTGTCATTTTTAACTTATCGGAGGTATATTAAAATATTAAATTTTTAAAAACATTCTCAAATTTTTTTTAAAACTAAAAGGCTCTGAAAATTTAATTAACACTCTTAAAATTTTCAAAATTTATAATTTACCTCCAAATATATGATTATATGACATTTATACACTTAATTTATTTCATTTTTAGGAATATAATTGTTTTTTTTTTATGTTATTATAATCAAATTAAAAATAAAGATAATCCTATCTAAAAAAATTACATAATAAAAAGAAAATCATAACAAAATTAAGATTATATTGATAATCTTTTAATGCTAATTAAATATGATCATATCTTTCATTATTTACAAATCAAACACGGTAATGAAATATTAGCAAATAAAGTAATAAAAGTGATAAAAAATATATTATCAAAATATTTTTTTATTCCTTTTGACCAAACAGTGTCTTAAGTTGATTGAATGATCAATTATTATTCCAATTCCAATTTTCCATGTCTTAGGCACAGTAGAAAGTGAGAAGAAAAAATATGCACCTTTAAATCCTAAAGATTTAACATTGTTTTTTGAATATATTCCCTAATTATCAGGACTAGAAAGCAATAATTTACTACTACTTTGGTAATCAATATTTAGGTTTATATCATCTCAGAAGCAACTTTCAAGAGCGTTTTAAATGACAGATAAGGGAAGGGAAGCATATTAT
Organism: Anacardium occidentale; assembly: GCA_026122585.1. Taxonomy (NCBI): domain Eukaryota; kingdom Viridiplantae; phylum Streptophyta; class Magnoliopsida; order Sapindales; family Anacardiaceae; genus Anacardium; species Anacardium occidentale. The sequence continues at coordinate 49,781 of JAJEJH010000274.1, forward strand.
TGAGCCTTCATAAGAAATTGACAACTTCATTTTTCATACCCAACTGAATGCTGAAAATGCATGAAACATGCACATCAGCTTTTCATCAATTTAAAGACCCCCCAAGAGAGCTAACTTTATGGGCACCAGCCATCTCCCCAACTGTATTCAATCATTCAGCTTCTATGTATGTTAATTTCTTTTCATGATGAATGCAAATCCATCATAAATTTTACTAAGTTTAACTTGCTTTGTGTGTGTCATTCATGGTGGAAAAACAGGACTTCACCATAAAAGGACAGAGATTTTAATCTATTATCAATAAATACTAATTTATGTACTAACGATGTCAATATATGATTGAATGATAAATCATAATCAAAACTAATTTGTATATACTCTGCAAGTGAAAAAGACAAAGGTTCTTTGACAGAAACATGAACTTCCAGCAACTAGACGTTACTGCCATTCCTGAAATGAATACAGCATTGAAATTCTTGCCCATACGGAGAAACTCAAAAAGCATTCTTATCAAAGCATGACAGTAGAAGAAATTTCTCAGTAAGAAATCATTTGATACAGGATACATTTCTATTCATTTTCTGGACGTTTGAGAGGTAATATGAGTATATGTATCAACAGTTCCAACAAATAAAAATTCAAGGCAGCCAGAAAAAAAATTAATATTAGCTGCCTAAAAGTGAAGGATAAAATAAACATGCATGCAAAAAATACATATAAAAGAGAATGCTTTCATGAGTTTTAGACACCAAAATTTTTGCTTTTCAGAAAAGAGCACAGTCAATCTGAAAACTCTACACCAAATTTAATAATCTATGATTCTGCAGGCTGATCCCCAGGTACATCCTCCAGTTCCTTCTCTCTTTCAGATTCATCAACTTTCTTCTCACTGTCCGATTCATCAAGCTTCCTTTTACTGAATTTCAGACGAACTTGTCCACCCATCAACTCCTGCTGTAGGAAGAAGAATAAAGGATCAAGAAATTTTCCATCTGATCATGGAGGTATATGAACATGATACACCATGAAATGTAAACAATAACCTCAGGTTTTTCTGTAAAAGAAAAGTTGCGGAGGATGTAACTTTTGTATGCCTAGGAAGCAATCGATATATATGCATGTATGGAGCCATGCATGCAAGTTTATTCAAAAGTTTAAGGGCCATGAAACTGCATATCCTACGCCGACATGGTGACCAGAATTTTTATTGCTTTAGATGAATGAATAATATCTCGATCATTGAAACTAGTCTACGGAACTGATCAATTACCGTTCCTGCATACATTGTCATTTTGTCTTGTTAAACCAGTAAGCTAGTTAGATGATTCCCTCAAACATCTTTCAGCCAATTCAGCAAAATGGCATGCATAATGAAACATGTCTACGAGTACATAACTCCATGGCTGAGTGTTGAGCCAAGTTTATGTTGAAAATTTTACTAACCACTACCAATTTTTTTATTCCTAAACTTTTACTTGGTTTTTTGTCACCCAAAGACTCCTTGTTAAGCCAAAAACTAAAAAGGGAAAAGCTATCGACTTACATTATCCATTTACAGATGTACATCATAGAAACCAAACATATACACCTAACCATGAAAGCCAAAGGAGAGGTTTCACGAACATAAATAGCAAATTTCATTCTAAAAAATTGCATAGAAGCTGAGTATGAAAGAACAATTATGTAGATAAAAACAGCTCCTGCTAATTACTTTTCATAAGCTACAAAACAATAAAAATTACTATACTGAGTCAATTTAAGTTAATTAACAGGGCTTGGGGCTATATGACCTTAGTCAAGAAAAAGTATCCAAGGTAACAAGAAGCCCACAATTTTTATAGAATTAAGGATTATCATTTAATAGTGATATTTATCTTATTCACCAAATCAAGAGAAATTTATGCAATCGGCTAATGTGATTGAGTATTTAGATTTATTTTCATTGCCTTCCCATCCTTGCAGAGTTTGAGCTTTATCGAATTGATGTGTCTTTCTGCAGCCGGAGGTTGAGCTTGCCAGCTCCTTGCCAGCTCTTTGTGAAGTTTCCCAAGCTCCGTTCCGTGGTGAATGGCTCATTCAGAGAAGAAATTGCAGTCTCTGCCTCCTTCTTTGTGGTAAATGAGACAAAGCCGTAACCACCAGATTTTCCAGGAGCTTCAAACTAACCTTGGCAGATACAGGATTGCGGTCAGCTGAAAAAGTTTCTCTCAGATTATTGGATCTAACTTCCCAAGCAAGATTTTGAAGGTGTGTGCTGGAAAAAAATGAGCTGATGTGACAGTGCTTTTGAAATGAAAGATGCTAAGACATCGATGTTGTTGACAATTCTTGCTGCATTTTAGTATAGTTTAGTGATGATTATGTAATGCCTTGTTTTGATTAATTGTTAGGTAAGATTAGGCTGCAATGTATAGCTTTAATGTAATAAAATAGTACCAGGTATGGTGCTGTTTTAATGCACTACCTAGATCTATTCTTTATGTAAAAAAGAATGGATTAAACTTGGTTACGTAATATATAAGTTGCAGTTGAATGAAAGATAAAAAATAAAAAAAAGGGCAAAGTTTTAGCAACCTGGAAAAGCTTCTTCCAACAGATTTTTCTTCTTTATTTCTGCATTTTTCCTTTCCTGAATTCAGTTGCAAACATTAGCAACCTGATTGCCAAATACCATCAGATTTCACACATAAAGTTTATGGAGTGTATCTACAGATTGTGTATCCCCATTTTGTGCTTCTTTATCAAGGGGACTTGGGGGCCATGGTTCCCGTGGGGGACGCGGTTTCTTGAATTTCTTTTCAAATTCAACTCTAATGATCCTCCCAGACACTTCCTACACCACAAAATCATTATTGAAGTAAATTTACTTGTTTCCAAAATAAAAATTATCCATTGAGAATGCTTATATAGTAAAATTTCACAACAGAACAGCACACAAGAAGCGAACAAAGATCAAAACGGAAGACAGCACAGAACAGAGCAAAGAAGACTAACACAAATATAAAGATAGAGAAGACAAATACAAAAACTTATGAGACAATAGAGTTAATGAAGCAGCAGTTTGATGAGCTCAACCCAACTTCGTCGTATGACTCCCCACAACAAGAAATGAAACACTCTCTCGAAAGTCTCACTCTCAACATAGAATTTAAACTACCTGAGTTTATGCGGCTCATACTCTAATTCAGTTTGATAATAAGCATATATACGCAATGTCCCAATTCAGACTGAGAGCAAAGCTGAAACTTTCAAGTAAAGGGCCCTTAAAGGAGGAAAAAATGGGCCAAAAGGGATAGAACAAAGAAATACAAAGTTTGTGTGTCCAAGACAATAGGCAATGAAGCTGAGAAAAGAACCATTTAGAAATAAATAACAAAATAAGTGAAGCTGCTACATAGATTAGGAGCTATATATAAATTTCTTTCATTCACGTGATCAGTGAATCTCCTTACCGCGATATTTGTATGTTGAACAAATAAAAGAAACCAGAATTTAAATCTATCAACACTAAGTTTGACCATGGATACAAGAATTAACAATCACAAAATACATAATGCAGCATACAGTAGCAGCAAAACATAATAGTAATTTCAATTAAGAGCACATATAGATTTAACTTAAAGGAGTGCCAAGCTTATCAAGAGCAGCCAGAGCTTCTTCTCCTGACGCCATTGTCACGAATGCAAAATTTCTGCCCTTACCATCTTTATGCTTTATAATCTATAACATTAACAACTTACACTCAAAATCCCATAAACAACATGAACATAAACATCTCTATGCTTTATAATAATATTAACAACTTATTCTTTAAATTTTGTTTCTGGGTTTCCCCTGGTTTTTCTTCTGCTACTGTTGTCTCTTCTACCGTAGAGCATAATTGAAAGCAGTATCTTTTTCTTGTTGGGCTTGTGGAAGGGAATAGAGGAAAATTATGAGAAAGTGAAAGGGTAGAATAGGAAATGTGAAGTAGCTTTACAGAGAAGTATGATGGCTTGGGAAAAATTGTAGCTGCTTCTAATTTTTTTATTTTTTTATTTTTGGTATGTAGCTGCTTCTAATGTTGCCAATTGCCATCGTTGTTTTCCAGAGACTTGGAACGGGACAAGGCACAAGAAAATGGATAGTGGATTATATGGGCTTGACTTCTTTTGTTGGGAGCCTGGGCTTGGTTTTGTCTCCAAGAACCCGAGTCAAGTTCGGTCCAAGCCCCCATTTCATATGCTCGTCCCATGCATGCAAGACTTTCTCCCTTCTCTTTGCTACCAAGTTTTCCCACCTCATATAAGGCATTGGTTGTAAGCAAATTTGTCTCTTTACTCGTCCTTATTTTCTAACCCATCCTGTACAAGGTATTCCTTTTCAAAAAGCTGTCCTTTACTGATTAGACTTGAAGATCAAAGCCCTACTTTAAAAATTATTATTATTACTAGCTTTAATAGCTGTCAGTTCCACGGATCCAAAGCAAGGAACCAAAAGACAGGTAGGTTATGGAAACTTTTTCTACACTTTCATATCTAAAATCCTTATTTGTATTCCTTCAACAACAAACAAAAGCCTGAAGAAAATACTCCTCATACTTCTCTCAGAAAAATGGCACTAAGCAACAATGTTATTGGAGCCATCAACTTCGTGGCCATGCTTCTTTCGATCCCTGTCATTGGTGCCGGAATCTGGCTGGCAACGGAACCAGACAATTCCTGCGTAAAGATTTTGCAATGGCCGGTTATTATCATGGGCATTTTGATTTTGGTTGTGGCTCTTGCAGGCTTTATAGGAGGCTTTTGGCGCATCCCGTGGTTGCTTATATTCTACCTTGTAGCGATGCTCATTCTCATAATATTGCTCGCATGTTTGGTTGTGTTTATTTATATGGTTACGGTTAGGGGTTCGGGCCACCTTGCAACAAGTAGAGCTTACTTGGAATATCGTCTGGATGATTTCTCAGGATGGCTTCGGAGAAGAGTTCAGAGTCCTTACAAATGGAATCGGATTAAAACCTGTCTTAGCTCAACACCAATGTGTGCCGAGTTGAATCAGAGTTATAGCATGGCTCAGGATTTCTTTAATGCGCATTTAACCCCTTTGCAGGTAAATCATACTACAGAATTATTCAAAAGGATTGAACTTGTTGAGTTTCAAATCCTATAATGAAAGCAAGAATTTCTTCTTCTTTATCTCTCACTTTCCAAGATTTTTCAAAAGAAAATTCTTGTTTGGATTACTTAAACAATCATGGACCTTGACCAAAAAATTGGAATACACATTCTTTCTTCAAGTTTTCTTGTACATGTTCCGATTTTATAAGCTAACTAATCTTGTCTCTAGATAAAGTAAAACAGTATTAGATTCTTGAAACAATGTTTTAATCTTCATTTACAAAGTGTTTTCAACCTTTTATCTTTATTCTCTTTTGCTTTGTCTTTACAGTCAGGATGCTGTAAGCCCCCCACACAGTGTGGGTACACATTTGTTAATCCAACCTATTGGATAAGTCCCATCAACAATGCGGCAGACATGGATTGCCCACAGTGGAGCAATGACCAAAATCAGCTATGCTACAACTGCGATTCATGCAAAGCCGGATTGCTCGCAAATCTAAAGAAAGAATGGCGAAGAGCAGACATCATATTACTAATAACTCTCGTTGCTTTGATCTGGGTTTATGTGGTGGGATGTTGTGCGTTCAGAAATGCCAAAACGGAAGACCTCTTTCGAAGATACAAGCAAGGAACGACTTACACGTAAAAGAAGATCGACCCTTTGGTTTTGTCGTTAAGTTTTAGTCGATTTAGTGAAAGTATGTCTTGGGTTTGGTGATGTAATGACTAACGAGGGACCAAAGCTGCCAATGGGCGCGGCTGTGCTTGATTTGCGGAGGGGCACCGAAAGTTGATTGCTTTTGAACTGAATTATTGTTGTTATCGTTGTTGCATGCAATTTAAAGGGCCATCTTTTAATGGAAGAATTTTATTAGCTAGGGTTTTTTTTTTTGTTTTTAACTCTTATCTTCTGGAGGCAAGCTTTTTCTACTGTTAATGCAAATTTGACAGAATTACTACCAAATCCGTCGTCTTCCTCAGTGGCGCAAGTCAAAGAAATGGGCCCTGGCTCGGATTTTAGTAGACTTGTGTCTCTGTTTATTAGACTATATATGCACAGTGGGACAAAGATAGAAGGCTAAGGTATTTTCTAAAGAGACCTATAGTGGGGTGGAAAAAAAAGGCCAAAGAGCCATATTCCTACCCAAAGTTTTATTTAAAGATATTCTCGTCTCTTAAGTTTTAAAAATTTAAACACTTACCCTTAATCAAAACCAACAATTAAATTTAACCGTCAACAATAACATTTTTATGGTGAAAAGAGTATTTTAATTATTTTATTAATAATATAATCTAATCTAATATAATTTTTAAAAATATAAAATATTATTTAAATATTAAAAATTTTTTAAAAATTAAAAATAATCATTGTCGTCAACTGACCGCCAATAATAAAACTAGGTCATTGAAAATGGTAGTCTAGTTCTAGGGGTGGCCAATCTGACTATCTGATTTAATTAACGGCAGTTATCGTCGCTGGTAGTACTGTTGACTGTCGGTAGTAGTGGTTGTCTTTTTATTTTTTAAAATTTTTAATTTTTTTAAAATATTTTTATTTAAATATTATTTTATAATTTTATTATGAATTTTTATTTTCTAATAAGGGTATTATAATTATTTTATAAAATGTGTTAGTGAAATTGGATAGAAAATAAATAAAGGATAGCTGTTTAGGTTTTTGAAATTTAGATGGTGGGAATTGTATTTCAGTGAAAGCTTGGGTGGGAATAATTCCGTTAGCCAAAAAAAAAGTGACAATTTATTTTCTTCACCTATGCTTATCTAATCTTAAATGTTAAATATAATTATGGTTTTCATTTCTTCTTCCCACCGCCCATTCCCTTATTTTCACCAACTACACAAACTCCCCCACTACCACCACCACCATCACGAACATCACCTCCTCATCCATGGCCGCAAAACTCTTAAGCCAAGGCGATTTTAAAGGCTCAAAAGAGTTCGCTGTCCTTGCCCAATAAACTAAACGTCTGACAGACGGCTTTTGGAAAATCAAGAAAGCAAAATTGTTTTTAGGAGTGGCAATATAACTATTCAAGCAGGCTCCATAGCCTGGTTATCCCTCCTATAAATATAAATGGTGGGTTAGCAATTTTAATTAATGCTCAGGCCTCAAACCATCACCTGGGAATTTTATATTTCGGCCCAACAAGAAATGAACCCTAAAATTCACACAAAGAACAAAAGGATAAAAGCTTTTATTTGGGCTGCAGCCACATCTCAGAAATTAATTTGTGGGCCTGTAATTGTTAGTAAAATATTGTTCTTGTCGATCTAGGTGTGGAAGGTACACAGAAAGATGACCAAGAAAATGGCACTAAACGAGAAGTAGCGAAAAGGATGAAGCAACAATTAGCTGAGTGCACAAATTTGACTTGAGGAATTGTCCAATCCAACTTTTTCCTAAAATGTTAGGTCAATATAAATGTAGCCATAAATAATGTCTTTCCACTGCAGTTTATCAGAACTTATTCAATTTGACTTCCCTACTTTCTCTTATATTTTATCCCCTTTTAAATTTATCCCCCACTTTCATAAACTGTTAAGAAACAATCAAACTAAACGAAGTTTTTGGTCAAATGTTGCACACTCCGAGCAACCCAAATAAACCTTAACCGATTCATAAACGTTTAAACAAAGAACCCTTTTAGGGTTTGTTGAATAGAACAAAGAACACTTTGAAAACAAAGAGAAATGATATATTTTGCTTCAAGGAAGGCCCCTGCAACTTGTTTTTACATGCTTCCTTTTCCATTAACAAATTGTTCAAAGTTGTTTGTGCTATCTCCGTACTGACAATACAGTCTGAGCCCATGCCTCTGTTGTTATCATTATTATTATAAACTATATGGCTTGTCTATGCTTGATCCACTCTATGATTGAATCCTCTTTTGGCTAATCTTATCTACTATCATTCGCAATGTCTTCACTGTATTTGAGACCCCATTTATGCATCTTCTTGGCCCCATGCATGTCGTTATTAAGAAAAAATGGTAGTAGGGTTTTGGTTTTCTTGCGCTTGTATTTATGCTTGTTTAATGTGTTAAGAAGCATTGCCTTCTTTAACTTGAACTGAAGTTTTTGGTCTGTTTCATTCAAGTCAAGATAGGGGAAATTAATGTGCCTAATGATATATCAAATCATAATACTGGACACATCATAGAAAATGAAAATAAATGTATATAAATTAATAATAATAATAATAATAATTGGACAAAAATTGCAAAAAATAAAATATATTCACTCTCTTAAAGAATTTTTATTCCTACCAATCCTTTGAAATTACACTTTATACACATCCTTATAGAGGGAAAAAAGAAATAATTTCTTCATATTCCATACTGAACTTCACATTTTAAACCCAGTTAAGAATTTATCTTGAAGATTGCCCAAACTTATGTCCAGAATCTATAAGAGTGAAGCTTCTTGAAAGAGTCGTGTTCCTCGTAAGAGAAAGAGAACAGTTTGTCATCATGCCTCCCATCGCTAGTCAAATTCTGAAAACAATTTCAATACCGATAAGTACTTAGGGTGACCCACTTATAATTTTAATCAACTACGTTATAACATAGGGTCCACAATTTTAATAAAATATCTTGCGAAATCACTGGGATTTTCAGAACCACTTAGAAGAAAATCCCATAATTATTATCAACATTTAATTTGTGACAAATCGATATCCAAAGACGGCTGAGTTGAATTCAACTGCCTTTATGTATATACGAAACCTACTTGTCCACACACTCAAATCGAGTTTAGATGTCATTCATATAATACATAGTAAATAATTATATTTTGTAGTGTAAATACCATTTTATTGTTATATTAAATAAAATTAATATATATATATATATAATTTTTTTGTTAAGAGGAATAAAATAATATTAAGATATTATTTTATTTAAATATAAAATATTATTAGGTATAAATTAATATAAAGTAACTAATCCTATGTTTAGAATATTTGTTTTATGGATTTCTTTAAATATTTTTTATATTATCAATGTATTAAATTAGTTTAAAAATTAAATATTTTTTGTATTATCAATGTATTAAATTAGTTTAAAAAATTATTTTTTTAATATGTCATCTTATTTTCAATATATTTTTAAGAATACTTTTCATATCATTTGTTATTTTGATTTAAAATTTAGGAATTTTAATAAATTTGAATAAAATTATAACAAAGTTAAAATTGTTTTAATAATTTTTCTACTAATTGTTAATTAAAATGGAGAAGGTAATGCCACTTTAAGCACATAAAATATAGAGATGGAAGCGCATGCATGCAGGAGTATTGTTTTATGAAAGAAATTAGGTAAAATGTAGGTGAACAGAAACAGTAATAGCCAATCAATTTTAAAATAATTGAATCAAAGGGACCCGATTGAGAGACAGAATGAAATGAAATTCATCAGCATGTTGTGGACGTGATTGAAGATTGAAGCAGATTCATAAACTGACAACATCACGGCTCAGGCAATTACCTAGAAAAGTATTTTATTAAATGAGCAAAGGTTGAAGATGAAGATGAAGATAAATACGAACTAAAAAAGTAAACTTCAAGAAAATAAGAAAAAGAAGGATGTGATGGGGAGATCCATTTCCACCATCCATTACTTTGTTGTCTAGGAGTCCCCCAATCTGCTCCTCCGGTACATTAACCACTACCAATTCACCACCCTCATCACCACCATTTTTTTAAAATAAAGGATCCAATCGCATCCTTTTAATAATATTATTAATAACTATCGTTAGAATTTTGTTCTAATATAAAATAACATTAAATATGATTTTAGTTTCACAAAACAATATAACAAAATATTATTATAAGCTTAAAATATTAATAAAGATAAACCCAATACACTTTAATAAAAATTACAATCTAAATTATCTATATCAGTGTAAGTCTGAAAATTTGTAAGTCATTTGATGAGATTTTAATAAACTACTATATATTGTTTAGATTTTCTCTCTGAAACACTTATAATAAAGTTTCAATGAAGGAAGATCAATCACTACTTCAGTGTAGGTAACTGAAATTAAACTTTTGAACTCATCCTACAATGTAGCGCTTACTTGTCTTACATAGCTTTGGTTACATGTTCTTCTTATCCATACCATTGAAAGTGGCTCTTATTGATCCTTTTTAATGCGGCCAAAAGACTCTTTTCTACATTGTATTTGTTGAACTCATCCATAAAATTTAGAAAAACTAAATTTTGATATGTTTATTACAAGTTAATTGTTAATTTTAATAGTTTAAAAGATATTCTTATCATTTTTTTCAAATATTATGATAGAAATATATTTGAGATATAAATGTTATCTTATCAGACTTAGCAAAGATTATTAAATAATTTTATTTCTCATTTTAAAAAATTATCATATTCACAAATATATATTAAAAATATTTTATAACTTTAAACATATATCATTTTATATAAATATTATGATAGAAATTTATTTGATATGTAAACTTTTTTTTAACTTGCATTAGTAAATAGATAATTTTTACATTTATTTTAAAAATCACCCTATTAACCTAATATTTTGAAAATATACTATAATTTAAATAGTTTGTAATAACATATCTATATTTATTAAGTTATTATGTTTTTTGGGGTGTAATTGTTTTTTTTTTATAACTATTGACGGAGTATTGAAACTATAAAATTTCAAAAACAAATAAATTTTTTTAAATTTCAAAAACACTAAACTTTTTCAAATTTCAATAATCCCATAATTGTTTTAAAAAATTACAAGTTAACCCAACTATAAAATAATTTATCATTAAACCTATCTATATTTATAATAATAACAATTTTTTATTATCTTTAATTTTAACTAATATAAATAAAAATAAAATATTAAATAAAATTGTAAAAATAAAATATTTTTTAATTTAAAAATATTTTTACCTTTTCAATCATTTTATAAAAAATTTAACAAATATATAAAATTTTAATTTTTTTAAATTTAATAGACGATATTTTATCATTTCAACAAATATTTGATAGAAATAAATGTTTTGACCCTTTAATATTCAATTTATTTTCTTTCGAAATTGATGGAACAATGTCAAAGAATTTCTCCTATAAAGTTTGGTGTTAGATGGTTAGGGTTGGATTCGAGCTGAATCAAATTTGAACATGTACATGTTCGTGTTCGAGCTTGTTTCGTACAATTTCAATTCATGTTCGTGCTTGTGTTTGCCAATTTTTTTTATAGTAAAGTTTGGGGTTCGTGTTCGGTTTATATAAATCAATTCGTATTCGGTTTATATTTATATTCATATTTATGTTTGGTTCGTATAATTCATATTTATATTTTATTAAAAATTATAATAAAATTTTATTAATTTAAGTTCAAATTCGTATTCATATTCAGTTTATACAAATTCATATTTGAACTTGTATTCACTGATCTTTTAAATTACAGTTTGAGTTTAAACAATTTATTTTAAATTTATTCAAATCGAATTAAAAAATTAACCATTTAAGATGTAGTCTAAATGTAAAGCAAATCAGTGATGCTAAAAAATAGTGGTATTGGTATAGCGTAAATAACGTGTAATTCGGGTGTTATAAAATACGATACGATCTACCTAATGTGGGTATCGTATAGGGAGATTGGAGAAGACAGTTTGTCTTATCAAATTAGGTGAAGAAAAATCATGTGAACAATGTCCTGGCCAGTAGAATTTCGAAACGTGTAACATAAAGATCTTTTCTTGGACACTTGGCAGAAGATTATTGCCACGAATAATAAACTCCAGTTTTCAACGTGGAGTGTTTCTAAGTAGAATAATTTTATTCTTACAAGTTACAAAAATTATTCTCTTGATAGTGTTTAATATTTTTTTTATTTTTTAAAATATAAAAAATAATAAAAAATATGTGAATTCAATTAATCATTAAGAATTTAGTTTTTTACTGTATAAAAGTTACCATGTGGAGTAAATAAATAATGGTCAAACGCGGCAGGCTAAAAATATAAATGTGAAAAGTTCAAAACATCAAATCCATTGCAGGACAACCGCTTAAAGTGGGACAAGCTTTGGTCAAAGTTTTTAGTCAAAAAGACTGGACGATCTAAAGTTAAAAACTAGTACACACATATATATATATATATATAATTTATATAAACAAGGCCAAAAAAGTATTTACCGGACATAAAAAGTAAAATAATAAGAATGTAATTTTATATAGAATTTTAAATTTTTTAATATTTTAGAATTTTAATATATTTGACAATAATTTTAAAAAATGATAGGTGGAAATCTGCAGTTTCATCAAGGTTTTGGTGGGACATAGTGATTTGGCCAAGTAAGAAGGAAAATTTGAATGGGGAGCACAGGAAAATCAATTATTGGTGGTGGACACGTAGGCGTTCTGGAAGGAGCATAAAAATGGTAGAAAATTGGAACACGTTTGTGGGATGTTGTGATTATGATTCAGATGAAGAAATTCCAAAACGGCATTTGGCAATTTCATGAAAAAAAGCAAAACTTGTTGAATGGGTTCGACTGCCTGACCCACAATAAAGTCAGGTTAAATGTGGCATCTAACCACCGACCTAACACAGAAAATTATAATTTAAATTCAATGTGGGCGACCCCACCACCTTTTTCCACCACCACCACCACCACTGCCATCTACATATAGAAAATTTCACACCGTACAATATATATATATATATATTTTATTACCAATCAAATTCAAACTTTATATTATACAAAATGTGACAAAATCACATGAAACAATATGCTTTGATTTTATCGAATAATAAACTTAACCGAAACAAAACAGAAGGGCGGCTGAGGCTTAAGTCAATTAGTTTGGGACACGTGGTGAGAAATGGACCCACCTATAGAATAAATAATAGCGAAGATATAGATGTCTTATTATTATAAATACATTCACTATTTTTCTTTTCTAAATTACACAAAAACCATATTTACATTCCAACGCACGAGTATTGGCAAAACTTAGAATTCAAGAAACTCTTCACTTATTACGGTTCAGTCCTTCATACTTTGTCTTATTACCCAGTTCCCCCCTACTGTTTTTCCAGACTAAGCTTGCTTCTATATGCTGCTGCTTCTATGTACAAGAGAGCTAAGAAGTAGAAGAAGCATTGTTGAAACTACTAGTTTGTGTAACTAATAATGACACTAGTATTCTATGAGTAATCCTCCCATGGGGGCTCGATGCGGAATTCCCTTTCTTCGCTTGCCGGTTCGGAAGCTGACTGCGGTTGGAGGCGGAGTTGAGGGGGAGAAGCTTTGGAGTTTGCTGTTGTTGTTGTTGCTGTTCTTGTGCTTGCCATGGCTGCTGCTGCTGCTGCTGCTGTAGGAGTCCTCAGAATCCGACCCCACTGCGAGTCGATTTTTTCTCTTCTTCTGGAAATTCTTAGATGTTCCAGCAATCTGTAATCAATGATTTTCAAAAGAATGTTTAGAATTAATTAAAACCGGCGATTAGAAGGCAATTCATGCTTTTCATTTTCAATTGAAAAGCTGGAAAACCCGGAATTTTAATGCCTCACATTGCCCCTGTCCTTTATGAAAAAGTCAACATGATCTCACCAACTACACTGATCATCCATTGAAAATTATGTTGAATTCTTTATTTCCTTAATGACTACGACTAGAGAAAATGGAAAAAAAAAAAAACTCAAATATCTTTTTTTCTTGCTTTTCCTACACTTTCTGGGCGACCAAACAGCAGAAAACAGAAAATTTGCAACACTGTCGTACCTTGCAGCCGAGAGAGCAGAAGCGGAAAGAATCAAGAAGGCTCCGTTCACAGACCTCACAGGTGTTGGTTACACCTTTGCCAGGCCTAGGCTGACGCCTCTCATTCAAGAACACAACCCTTGCACTGTTTATGACATAAGTTTGAACTCCAGAAATATCAAGCACTTTCTGTATTTCAGAGACCCTTATCACATCATGGTATGAAGATCTCCTTATCTGTCAAGAAATACAATCTAAACCCAGTTAGAAAATCGTGATTCTAAGCTGCTGTATTAATATCTGTCAATTGATTGTCAAAAAACAGAATCAGCCATCGAGGAAGAAACAGGGGATTCTTATTTATTATTATTTAGTCGGAAATTGAAATGTTTTGGAGGTAAATACACGTGAAATTGATGAAGCTTCGGCTTATCTGTTAAAAAGGAAAGCTTTTATTTGGAGAAAAACAAGGGGGAATAAACAATGCTGAAAATGCTCTGTTTGGCTGCTGAGAAAATATGAAAAATGGAAGTCGAAAATCATTTCATTTGATTTAATTCAGAAATCAATAATTATAGCTTCTGATTTAAATCAGTATAGCTCATTTCAACTCAGCGAAACAAAAAGGAATTGAATCAAACTTGATTAAGAAAGTGATGAAACCAAGAAAATTGAAACCAATTTGCCAAAGAAGAGACAAGATGAAGAGGATCGGAAAGCTTCGAAGAAGAAACCAAATTTGAAAGAATGATTGAGGCAACAAAGGGAAAAAAATATAAAAGACCGAGAAACCAAACACAATGAAAAGGAGAAGAAAAGCAAACCTGAATAGCACGATGATCCTTATGATAAGCTAAGCAGAGAGAGCAAAAAGAGCCATTCATACAATCCAAACAGTACATATTACATTCACTCTTGTGAGAATCCGCATGTAACTTGCATTGAACAAAGAAGGTCTCCCTCAACAATGGCTTGAGCCATGGAGGCCACCTACTATCCTCCTCATCCGGACCCTGTAAGTGGTACATTTCATACAAACAACATTACAATCAAAACCTCAAAAAGTATAATTGAAAAATACCCAAAACACGCATTGTCCATACCATGATTCTCCTATTCTTGGGTTTGATTTCACGGACAGTGGTTTCCTGATTTTCGATCGCCAGCTTGAACAGAGCAGTGAGGTTTAGGCTTTAATTTTAGACTTTCAGTTATAAAGAAAGAGAGAGAGAGTATTTTTGAAAAAATGCAAAGGACATGAGAAGAGAATTATATAGTAGTGGAAAACAGAGAGGAGGGCGAAGACAAAGTAGAGAGAAGAGAGGCGGCTGAGGCTGAAACGCTGTAGCTGAGACAGAGAGAGAGCGGCCGTTCTTATCTCCACCAAGTCTAAATCTCCGAGCCTAAATCTCCGAACCTAAAACCAAACCTAACTACATTGCCTGAAGGGAACCAGCCTCCATCTTTCCTTTTTTCTTTATTATTCTTCCCACTCATTATTTGGAAATTATAATTTATTTAATTATTCTCTTTTTTATTCGCCCCTCATAGGAAAATTTATCTATATTCTCACATGTGATTAATAAATTTATAATTTATTAATAAATAATTTTATTTTATTTAATAATAAATAATAAAATATTATTAATTTAATTTAACAGACTCAAATTAAAAAAAATTCAAACTTAATTTAGTTCTAATCTATCCCATATAATAAAGACAAAATATGGGTATGCGTATAGCCACCAAAATATGAAAATAGGGTTGGGACACGTTTAACCTAGGTTGGGAAATTTGGCTTTGGTCGGCCATTTAACATGTTCATTTCATTTCCCTTAAATTGGGAAATTCTTGTTTAACCTCTAATTAGCATAATAAATCAGGGTTAGTCGTTAAGCATTTTTATCAAAATATAAATACCAACACGTGTAAATCATGTTTACTTTTGATACAAACTTCTTTATTTAATCGGACCATTTTTCGCTACAATCATTATTTACTGTTTGCAGTGCCCAAAATTGTAAATAATCCTATTAATGCTCCTAATTATGAGATTTAGGGCTTAAATGGCAAAATTAATTTCGAACCTTTCTATTTATATCATCGAGACAAAGACAGTGAATTGTCGACAAGATTCATTGGATTAAGATATTATATGGTGTCAATGCACCCAATAAATTTATGTATTTTTATAAAATATATAACTTTTTTTGTTTTCATTCTTTTAAGACAAATAAAAATTAAAATTGTAATTTAATTTTGAAAATTATTTTTAAAGACAATTAAATACATAAAATTATGTAAATAAAAAATATAGATTAAAAAATACTTTTTTAAATAGAATTAATTAGGTGTTTAAAACATGTTTTATATTTTATTAATAAGGACGAAAGTGGGGTGGTCCATAAGAGCATCCCACGGTTCAAAATTATGTGTCATAGAGAGCCACAAATGGCCACACCCAAAGTTTCAACATTTTAAATGATAACGATGAAAAATAATACAATATTTTAGAACAATAATCATGTTATTACTAAGATTATGGTCCTCAATAATTATATTTTAAATGTTTTTATTTAAATAATTTTAACCGTCAAAATCACTTTTAAAGAGGTATTATTTTATATGTCTAATTAGAATCGTTTTCTTGTATTTTTATATTAAAAATATATATATTTTAATTAATATTTATTAAAAATGAATAAGGGGTTATAAATTCAATGTAGATTTCTTAATTTGCTTTGTAAATATTGATGTCTAGATTCCATACCAAATATGATAATAAATTCAAGTTCATGTACAATTAATTAATTAATATAATAAATATGCCCAATACTATTTCTTAATTGCCATTCATTGGACTTGAATGAGAATGACTAAATTGTATAATATATAATTTTTTTAAAACCCACATACACATCGTAAGGGTATAATAGTCTTTTTCTATTAAATTTAGTGTTTAAGAGTCTCCAACACTTTAAAGCTAAGACTCAAATTTCTAATTGTTATTTCCCGTAATTATAGTTTAATTATATAAAAATATTGTAATTATTATTTTAAGTATTTATTTAAATAATTAACCAATTTAATCACTGATTGGACAAAACTACCCCTTTTTCAAGTCAACATCTAACTTGACTTTGAAAATAATGAATTACGAATAATAGAATAAATAATATGATAATATCGATTGAACCTAAACTATAAAAATTTCATCGAATTTGATATTGTTTAAGGAGTTCGGGAGAGATTATATTAAATCTCAGGTGAATGATTTTGACTGAGGATTAAAATTTAAATCATAATTTTGCTATCGTAACACGATGTTGATAAAAGTTGACGCCACGATATAAAAAATAGATTGTTGCGACATCAATTGCATCAAAAGTTAATATTGCGATATTATGAAGTATTTTTAGAGATATTTTAGAAGTTTTGACAAATTGATTAATATTTACATTAAAGTATTTTTTACATGTTTAATTACTAATTAACAAGATAATCTAAAAAGTCAACTCTTCTTTATTTTAAGGCAATAAATTATTTTTAAACGTGTCGACATTGAATTATCCAAGCCCAAGTTTAATTAGTATTTAAAAAAAATCATAAAAGAGTACCTGAGTTGTTCATTTGGTAAACAGGCTTTCAAAACTCTGTTTCACTGTATCTATCATAATTGAAATTATTTAATTTTAAAGTAAATTATTATTTTTAGTCCAAGCACTGAGATATCTACAATAATATTTAATTTTAAATAAAAATATTATTTATATTAATTAATAATAAAAAATATTTTAAAATCAAGCATTAAGCTAAATGGACTTTACCATTTATTTTTATTTTTGACGTGTGAGATGTTTTTTTTTTTTTGGTAAGTGTGTAAGATGTCTAATATTAAACTTTAGGATATTGTCCAAAAATGATCAAACTCCTATAATTAAAAAAAAAAAAAAAAAACCATCGTATCAAACTCCTTTATTGTAATTTATTAAAATTATTATTAATTATATTTTATTAAAAATTATAATTTAATGTTTTTTATTAATAATTATATTTTTTTTTAAAAGGACAAATGAGATAAAACAATAGGGAGGTTTAACTAGGGCGGGCTAGAGGGAGGGAGAAAAGAGGGTCAATGTAAAATATGAACCTACGGTCACGCCATAGCACACCAAGCATGACCCAGAAATTGCTGCCTGCCCAGCCCCGTCCCGCCCCGCCCCTTTGGCATTCCTCTAGAGTGTTTCACACCATGGCTACCACGTGTTAACCCTCAAATACTACGCCGTTTTAGAGGTGGGGGGACCAAATTTATTTATTTTTATTATTTAATGTGGTTCCCATTGCTAATCGTTTCTTGTAGGTCCCATAACTTCTGCTTCGGGATTGTGCTCACGTGGGTCCATCCTTCCACCAATTACTTTTCTTGGCCGGCCAAGTGGATTTGTTACCGCACACTTCAGTCGTCCCTAAAATTTACCAAAACCAATGACAGTTTGACAAGTGGACAAAAAACCAACAAAAAACTTTGACCAACTAGTTTGTTCTTCTGTTTCATCTGAAAAAGCAGTTGGAAATTTTATTCGTGGATGGAAGACTTTTAAATAAAAAATAATTTAGAAATTAATTGATTAAGACTTTGAAAACGACATCGCTTTACAAAAAAAATCGAAAGTTTTGGATATGCACGAAGCTTAAGAATCATACAAAAACATTATAGAATTGTTGATTGCATAAGATCAAAGATTGAAAAACTGCATAATAAAATACTGAAGCATCTTTTTGTGGAAATAACATGCATTATATTATTTATAATAACTAAAGGGCGACAAAAAATTTGATAATTTAGAATAAAAATTGAGCAAGTTGGAAACAAAGTGGGATGGCTTTGATTTTTTTTATTTTTGTGGGTAGGAGATGTGAGCATGCAACTGGCCCTGATCTTTTTTGTCGTCTTTTCATGCTTTCATTATCAATTTAATTCAACATTGAAATTACTTTATTGTCCTCACTCTTATGCTAAAATTCGCACTTAATATTTTTGTTTATTACTATTGTTGTCGTAACCGAACTGGATTTGTTGGTTTATCCGGTTCAACCAAGAATCAATCCTTCAGTCAATCTGATTTTTATATAATTACTAATCAATTATTGATTCGGTCAAACCGAATAAAAATGGGTGAACCAAAAAATTTTTTTTAACCAATTAAACCGAATATTGAAATTACATGGTTTAATTAATGTTAAAAACATTAAAGTTTATAATTTTAAAGTTAAAACTTGAAACCTAGATTCGAAATTCTCTCAAAATTCAAAATTCTAAAGAAGATAAACTCTAAGACAGAAAAGTTTAACGATCATTCGGATTTATCCTTTTTATTATATTAAGGAGAGTGAGACCATCAAAACTGCATACATTTTTTTTTTCTTTAAAAACATTGATAATAAGAGCTCATTCGAAATAGTCAATTTGAGAATGTTCGATAAATGATACTCATATTAATTAATGGATTATATTTATACATCAATCGAATCATCTATTTGATTTTGAAAATATTGTTTATTACTAATTAATTGTCATATTTTGCTCCTCTCATTGTCTCAATCCACTCAATAATGTACTTGATTTAGCCTTTTGATTTCTAATTGGTCCACTATTAGTTTAAAAATAAAGCCTAAATCCTATTTTCAATTCAGGTTAATTTAATTCAAATGGTGATTTTTTTTTTTTGGAGAAGTTAGTCCAATCATGTCAATGATTATAAATATTCTCGATATAGTTTGACATACAAGTGATAGTCTTTTACGAAATGACAACAATATTTTATATCATATTTTATCTTTATTTTGTGTCCACATAAAAAATTAATATCATATTACAAAATATGATAATATCTCATAAAATTTTAAAATTTATTAGATACATTTTGTCACATCATCACCTCTTTAAAAAGATGTATTATTTTGTATTGATTTTAATTATATATATTGTATTGTATAATATGATCATATCATATTAATTTTTTATCATATATATATATATATATATAAAATACTAATTTTTAATATTTTAAAATAAATATTATTACTGTATCAGCTAATAATCGTGAATTTTATCAAAAAAGGGACTTTCTTCGGTCCATGAGTGGGGTTTCATTCAGTAGTTCCAATCACACAGAAATCTATGGAAAATGAATACATATCACCGGCCCCATACCCGATTGCAAACATATCGGTGGTCTTCCTGTTTTTGAAACAGTGAAAAGCCCATTGGGCTATCATTTGGGCCACCATGAAAGCCTCGTAAAAATTTGCCCAGCATCTTACTTAATGAGCTAATCACATTTAGGGTTTATGATATGATTATTAGTGTGATAAGACGTAATTGATAATTTCCTTATAATTGGTAGTTGGAGAGTCAGTCAACAAAAGTAGAAACAATTAGCAAAATAAATAGTCTCTAAACGCTGCGCTTTCTTTACCAGGGTTTTGATATTTTATCTACAGTTATATAACCATGGTTGGGTCTCTCGCACCAAATCAAAACTTTGTTGCTTTTATAAACCTCAGCTGCTCTCGAGGCCACATAGGAGAGACATCCGGACGAGCAGAAGCGCATACATAGAGAAGAAGCTTAAACGTTAAATCATTTAATTCTACTCAAAGCTTAAACACAGGGAAAATGGCGGCAGCCCCGATTTACTTGGACGAGGAAGAAGTCTGGAAATGTCAAAAGCACCCTTCTAAACGTCACCAGTTTGGAGTCTGTCCGACATGTCTCCTTGACCGTCTCTCTTCTCTTTGTCCAAACTGCACTAACGTCCGTCCCTGTGCTTGCAACGTCATCATCACCATGTCCTCTTCCTCCTCCCCGTCCTCTTCTCCATCCTCGTTTTCTCGGATTTCAGTATCTGGGGGTGAAAATTCCTCCGCCGGGATCGGAGCCGTCGGCCGTATCAGCAATTTGATTGAGAATGAACCCGCTTTTCGGAGAACAAGATCCGTGGCAGTGCCGTTTCTCCGGTCAAAGTCAAAGTTCGTTGAAAATTTGGATTTGGTGGGAAATGGAGTTAATAAAGAAAGCAGAAGTAAGACGACAACGGTGTCGTTTTGGTGGTGGTTGAAGGGAGGAAATAAAAAAAGTAAAAGTAAAAGAGGTGGAGACGTCGAAGAAGAGGGAAGAGTGATGATGAAGAAATCGAGATCGGTGGCTATGTCCACGACGTCGGATTACGGGAAGTCCAAAAGGGCAAAATGGTACTTTCCTTCCAGATTAAAGCTTTAAGACAATCAAGGACGCTCGCCTACGTACAAACTTGATCGTTATACCATGTTGACTAAGAAATAATATTCTTTTTATTATTATTTTTAGAATATATAATAATGTGAGCGATCTTTGTCTCTGCTAATTTGCAAAATAGATTGACAAAGAGGTCAAAATAATCCACGTTGACTTTGACTAGTCAAAATTATAAACCATTTATGGCACAATTAAGATGATTATTTATTAAATATTTTTATGTTTCCATAATAACAAATAATTGTGCATGGGAGGAGCATATGTCAATTATTAGTTAATAAAAATTACAATATTTTAACATTTTCTTACCAGGGTTTAGATTCGTTGTTTGTAGTCGGCTCAACAAACCACCCAAGGTTTTAATAAAACAATAATTTTCTCTTTAAGTTTTAAAAATTCATTTCTCCACCCCCCATACGTATGAAGGCATATTAAGGTGGTGAGTGCGATTAAACCGAACTCTGCTGCATGCTTCCTCTCATGGCAGCAAAAATGAAGCAGTCTTTAGGTTGCAGGTTCTGTCAACTCACTCAATACTTCACTTCGACTCTTCGTAAAATCATAAAGTCTTTAAAAATATTCTAAGAGAAAAAGGAACATAAAACGTAGAGTATAAGTATATTCTACGTAGAGATTATAAGTATACATCAATAATCATAATTATATTCCAAAACTCTTTCTCATTCGATAAAAAAACATTAAGATTGGAAATAGGGTCTACGAAAACAAGGCGTGCACGGTGAAACAAAGATCAGACATTGATGCCACCCAAATCATTTTCATTCATTTATCTTGTTTAAAATTTTGTTGCTTAGCCCAAAATTTGCGCAGACATTGCATATGCAAAGACTAGGATATGTCAACTCTCTGATTATATATCAAACCCCACCAAGCCTTCATATTCTTCTTTAAAGTACATGGTCTTCCAAGCAAACAGAGAGTCTATCTCTTTATAGTTTGAGAATATTTTTATTTAAATGATTTTTATTATTTACAGATTTAAATGCCTTTCATTTATATATATATATATAAATTTTTTAAAGGTTGGTATAGTGTAAGAAAAAAGGGTGAGAGTCTTCGCCGAAAATCTGAGAGTCCCAATGATGGGGACCCACGTGGGAGGAACAAGTCTCATGGAAAGGAAACACGTGTTGGTTTTAGTGTCAACCCAATCAAACATGTTGTGCTCGCACACGCACACACACGCTGACTCATTGTCACGGCTACTTGTTTTTTAATTTTTATTTACGTGCTTTAATGTAATCTCATTTTAAAAACAAAATTATTTTTTATGATTTTGGGAATACAAACTTTTACATCTCAAAGCGGCTTTAATCTTTCTTAAAGAGAAAATTTAGTTTATTATTGTATTTAGATAATATTAAAGTAAGACTTCCCCTTTGCAATGACCCAAAATTTATCTATCTTTTTAGTAAACTTGATAGAACTCATAAATCATCGAAGATACGATTATGATTCATAAAAAAAAAAGTTTAAAAGTTTTAATTATATATTATAAAATAATTTTAAAAACATATTTACAACTTATAAAGTCTTTATAAATTGTAAATAGGCTACTAAATATGTTAGATAATTTATCATTTTATGCATTTAATTGATTTTAAAAGATTTTACTACAGTATTTTTTTACAATTTTTATGCATGATAACAACATCAAATTTAAAAGAATCAGTAAAAACTCAAATTCCAAAAAAGAATTTAAAAGAGTATAATATTTCATTATATATTTATATTAACAGAAGACTATCATAATAACTATTATTTAAGATTATAAATATTTTTAAGTATTTTGTCTTTAATTTAAATTATCCAGCCATAAATTATCACATAGGAGTGGTTAACAAGATAAATGAATTTTAGATGGTCAGGTAGATTTATTCTAAAAAAAAAAAATGCTATAATGTTAGGTGTCACTCTTTTTGATTGTGTACTTGATATCAAAATCAGTTCACCCAGACACTCATGTCACTGTGCTTGCTTTGGATTTAGTATTGGTTGTGAAGAAAAATATCTACTAGGTGTATTATCCAATTATTTACCATAAATCTTGCTTCTAAAAGATAATGTCTCTAGTTTTTTAAGATAATGAATGACTACCCATAGCTCTTTTCTTAAACCATATACTCATGCTCATTGTCATTTACTTCTAACTCTTGACTTGCCCTGTATACTCCAGAAAATAATTTATCAACTCAGGATATGATCTCAACTCTCTAATTCTCATAAGGTTTTTCTCATTCTTTATGGCTTCAATCTTCTTTTAATTCATTTGAATTCTTTTTTATTTTACGATATAATCTGAAAGATTGATATGAGTTTATGTCAAAACCCACTTTCTTCTGATCAAATTTATAAAAACCTATCTATATATCAATCTATAATATAGATAAAAATTCCTTAAAGATGATAAAAAAAAAAAAAGCTTTGTTTGAATCTATAAGACTATTTTCCTATTTTATCTCTTACCAAATCAAGATCATATATTAAATGTAATTACCACATTCACATAAAATTATAATAAGAATAAATCTCAAGATTCATGATTGTATTCAAAATACTTCATTTTATAATTACTTGTAATCCTACCACTTATCTTGTCAATATAAGAGACTATACAAAGGTAAGAGAGATTCAATTAGTGGGATCTAAGGATTAAGTGAGCTAAGCCTTTCCTAGGAATGTACTAGATAGACACAGACCCCTAAATTGTGGGTCAAACAACGTTAAAAAACATTGTCTTCATAATTCAACTACACACAATCTCACTTATTCATAGTTATTTCTATTCATCTTCATACACAATGGATACAAGATTATTCTACTAATATTTTACCATTCAAGAAAAAGAAAAAAAAACCCAAGTAGGCCAGAAAGATGGGCTATGATTCAGCTAGGCCCGTATACTGTAAGCCCAATCCAGACCACATTTGTATCTGGGAGTTTTATTCTGATCCACCACTCAATCCACTCTCCACCACGGGTATGATCAAACCCTATTTTTCACGTATGGCAAGCTCAAGCCAGGCTTTCCCTATCTTTATCTCATGCAGGAACTAAGAAACGAAAACGTTACCGTTTTTATGGGGCCCTACATTACCCACCAACCTTATCCGTTTGTTTGGCCATTACGATAGCTTCCCAGTTCAAGTCCAGAGTGAAGAGCGCGAGGATTTGGCAGAGGTGGAGGGTTGATTTGCAAATGAGAGCAAGAAAGGGAAAGTGGGGTGGAATGAAAATAATGAGACAAATGGGAAATAGAACGTGAAGCCAGGCGATAGGGCTAAGGATTGTTCTATTGTTGGTGATGATATTGAGTAATTTTTGTCTTGTATTCAATGATTTTAACTCGACCGACAGGTTAATTGTTATTGTAAGCATTCTAATATGCTTATAAATTACATTCTTATGTTTTATCCAATACGCTGTGAATTATATCAGTTAATCTATTAAAGGAAGGTGAAGAAAGTGCATGTTCATATGACCTTCTATAGAATACTGTAGTTGAAGATTACCGATCGACGATTGTTGTTTTCCTAATTTCTTGTGGGGCTACTGCAGATGTTTTCCTTCGTATCCTGTTTGGCTAAAAAGGTGAGTATGAGATGACAATGCATCAGCGTCCAAAGTGACTCGAACACGCTGATTACCTTCTAAAGTATATGAATATTTCAACGTGGTTGGTTGGGCGGCGCCATATTGCAAAACCCTAATGAGTAAATCACATGGAGGGTCTCTAGTGGCAGCGACAATGAAGGGTGTAAAACTAGTATACCACTTTAACACCCCAAAAATTTCCCAACTTTGCTTCATTATCAAGATAAACACTTCAGAAAGTACATCATAATCAGTGCTTGTCATGCCTGTACAAACAAAGGATCGGCATGTTCAGAATTAGTTGATTCCAACCAGATGGAAGCTGTTCAACACTTGAACTAGCTTCATATAGTAGAAAGGTATAATGCTCGTAAAGATAAAGGGAAAAAAAAAAAATAGCATCGGTTTTCGCATTAATTGGTAAGAGTTCAATTCCTAAAGATGGAGACCAAAAAGCGAATTCTCACAGTTTAATAATTTATTCTTATTGCTGATTACTAGTTTGCAATTTGTAGAAACCACAACAAATTATTAGTCAACCATCTTCTCTTAAATATTTAGTGCAGCCTTTTGGTTTTTCCACAACCAGCTACAACCCTTCCCATTCAAGTTATAAGAACATCTGAATGCAGAAAAAAGTTGCTCAATTTATATATGAACCGTGATAATATTTAGCCATATTAATGTGAAAAGGTTGCAACTGAGTGAGATACCCATAACATGCATGAACAAATATTGGTGGACAGCGAAGCACATTACAGAGAGTAGAGAGTGAGTTCGAGAGTACGACTGTTTATACTTTGTGTTTTTCCACTTAACCACTGTGTGTGGTCTGTGGGGTAACCAGGGTTTCTCTTTTCAAAGTACTGCGCAACGCGCTTTTGGACCCCGATTCCATTCCTATAAATACCCATATCTTCCCATGCAAATCAAAACATAGAGACATTACCATGGCTATTCACAAAGTCGCTAGTTTTGTTTTCTTTGTGTTATTAGGTTTAGGTATATCTTCTGCTACCAGAACCCTCCTCTATCGTGATGAAGAAGTTACTCACTCTCTGACAACCGGCTATGTTGCTGGACTTGGCGTTGGAAGCAGTGGGGGATATGGTGGTGGGGGCGGCTCTGGGGGTGGTGGATATGGAACTGTAGGTGCAGGTGGATATGGAGGTGGAGGTGGTGCTGGTTCTGGAGAAGGTGGTGGTGCTGGATATGGAGGTGCGGCTGGACAAGGTGGCGGAGGTGGCAGTGGTGGTGGTGCTGGCGGGGGAGCTTCTGGATATGGAGGCGGAGCTGGTGAAGGCGGTGGGGCTGGGTATGGGGCTGGTGGAGGTGGTGGAAGTGGTGCTGGTGGCGCTGGATATGGAGGTGGAGCAGGGAATGGATCCGGCGGTGGATATGGAAGTGGTGGTGCAGTTGGAGCTGGAGGTGGTGGTGGTGGAGGAAATGGTGGAGGAGGAGGCGGTGGTTCTGGTGCTGGGGCAGCGCACGGGGGTGGTTATGGAAGTGGTGGAGGGGAAGGAGGGGGTTATGGTGGGGGAGCTGGTGGATATGCAGGTGGTGCTGGAGGACATGGTGGAGGAGGAGGAGGTGGTTCTGGTGCTGGTGGAGCACATGGGGGTGGGTATGGAAGTGGTGGAGGAGAAGGAGGAGGTTATGGTGGGGGACCTGGTGGATATGGAGGCGGAGCTGGTGAAGGTGCCGGTGGAGGTGCTGGTAGCGCTGGATATGGAGGTGGAGGAGGGAAAGGATCCGGAGGTGGGTATGGAGGTAGTGGTGCAGGTGGCGCTGGAGGAGGCGGTGGTGGTGGAAGCGGTGGAGGAGGAGGGGGTAGTTTTGGTGCTGGGGGAGCACACGGGGGTGGTTATGGAAGTGGTGGAGGAGGAGGTTATGGTGGGGGAGCAGGAGATGCTGGATGTGGTGATGGCGGCGGCTCTGGTGGCGGTGGTGGATATGGAGCTGGAGGGGCACATGGGGGAGGTTATGGGGCTGGTGGTGGAAGTGGCTATGGCGGCGGCTATGCCCCTTGAATATACCTTCTCATCACTTCCACATTGCAACCTTAAACCAATGGGTGTATCTTCCTCCAATAATATAAAAAATAAGTTCAAATTTGGAAAAAGGGCAAAAAATTGACACCCATGCTCGATGTGTCGCACATGTCAATTTGATCGAAGGCCAAGTTGTATTATATACTCTACTATGATATGAAATCTTTTTCTCCCAATCATTTTTGTGGGATGTCTAAGTATAAGCTCCATCAAAATTAATTAAATTAATTCAACTCAAATCAAATCAAAAATTACAGTTTAAATTATTTTATAAATGACATTTTAATTATTAAACTCCTTAATTAATTAATTTTTTATTTTTGTCAAACTAACCATTTAAACTCAATTTAAAAAGTTTTACATTGGATTTTTTTTATTGTTGTTTTAAAAATCAATTTTATTGGTTTAGATAAAAATTCTTGTTCTAAACCAACCAAACCAAAATTATGAAGACCGTGCCTTGTTATTAATTAGAATATGAAGTACATTTATTCTGATTAGATATGCTAATCTGTTCTTAATTAAAGAAATTAAGTTCTGCTTTTTTCGGCAGAAAAGATGGAACTTCCAATTTGTAATCAATGGATTTCTGAATGCTTCAAGTGAAAAATAAATTGGGATAAGAATATTTGGAGATACCCAACTTTTCACCTGAGCGCATAAAATTTTGTTTTCCCTTCAAAATAATTCATATTAAAACTACCCAGTTAAATACCTTGTTTTTAAAAACAAAATAAAATAAATAATTTTAATTATATTTGTTTGATTTTTTCAACAAAAAAAATTATATGTTTTGTTTCTTTTATAGAAAAATATAAAAATTTGGTTTTGTCAATAAGAAAATATAAGAGTTAGAAGTATATGTATAATCTTGTTTGATGCAATTTATGAACTTTTTAAAACCAAATTGAAAAAATTATTTCAAAAAATGTGGTTTGATTAAGATTTGAACCTAATAAAAATTATTCACTTCAAATATTTAGTCCTTAATCAATAATAATTGAATTATAATTATATAATACATAAAATAATTATAAAAAATAAATATGATTCACATATATAATAAACATATACAAAATAATAAAATAAATATGAAAAAGAAGCATACCTCATTACTTTTTAAAAAATTATATTAAATATAATTTTTATATAATATATTTTAAAAATATGATTTATTATTTAAAATCCTCTCAAACCGTAATTTAAAATATAAATTATTTTTACAAAATTTACCAATTCAAACCGAACTGGTTTATAAAATAAATCAAATTGATTTATAATTTCAAATGATTTGATTTATTTTACGTAAGAGAGGTCAGCCGAAAAAACCAAAGTTAATTTCCTTGGGTCAGAAAAAGTATAGTTTGATGTTAAAATTTAAAAATTTAGGGAAAGATTAGTAGTGGATGTGGGCAGGAAAGCAAGCTGTGCCTTGTGCATAGCGCATGGGTATGGGTGGCTGAAAAGTGAAATGAAAAGAAGCTTTCATATTCCATATTATAAACAGCCAACTTAAATTATGGGATATTCTGCCTATGAGCCAATCTGGATCATACAAAATTACTAAGACTATCAAAAGGGAGATTATATCTGATCAATTAAAAGGCAGATCAGAATAGAAAACGTTAGCCCACTGGGTCCACCGTCGAAAGGGTAACATTAATGACGAACTGCAGAAATGTGAATCGGTGGAAGAGTAGTTTGGTTTGTTTAGATGTGGAGGACAGCAGAAGCACACTACTGAAGAGTGCAATGAGATCAGTAGTAGAGTATTGTGATGGCATTTTTTGTAATGGTGGACATAACACTGTAAGTGGCAGCACCATTTTCGCTTTTGCATGTGCTCAACCACTCTCTATGCCACCAACACGCCTTTGGACCCCAGTCCTATGCCTATAAATTTCATCATTCTCCTCCGTTTCTAACCCAACACATCCTCATGGGTACTCACAAAGTTATTACTTTCGTTTTCTTGGTGTTACTAAGCTTAGGAATATGTTCTGCCACTAGAGCCCTTCTCACTTACAAAGAACCTACTCACTACATTCCTGCAGTTGGCTATGGCGAAGGCCATGGCGCAGGTGGAGGTGCTGGATATGGTGGTGGAGAGATTGGTGGATATGGTGCTGGAGGTGGAGGTGGCTCAGGAGGTGGTGGTGGTGGTGCTCATGCAGCTTTAGGGGGGGAAGCTGGTGGATATGGAAGCGGTGGTGGTAGTGGAGAAGGTGCTGGAGGTGGTTATGGAGCAGCTGGTGGATATGGTGGCGGTGGCGGTGGTGGCAGTGGTGGTGGAGCTGCTTATGGTGCTGGAGGTGAAGTTGTGGGATATGGAAGTGGTGGTGGTGAAGGAAGCGGCGCTGGCTATGGTGGCAGTGGTTACGGAGGTGCTGGTGGACACGGTGGTGGTGGTGGCAGTGGTGGAGGAGCTGCTTTTGGGGCTTGCGGTGACCATGCTGCTGGATATGGAAGTGGGGCTTGTGCTGGTGCTGGTGGACATGGTGGTGGAGGCGGCAGTGGAGGTGGAGCTACCCAGGGTTCTGAAGGTGAGTATGGTGCTGGATACGGAAGTGGAGGCGGTGAAGGTGGTGGTGCTGGCTACGGAGGAGGAGCAGGACGAGGAGGAGGAGGAGGAGGTGGTGGTGGCGGTGGCAGTGGAGGTGGAGCTACTTATGGCCCTGGAGGAAATCACGGTGCTGGCTATGGAAGTGGTGGTGGAGAAGGCACTGGTG
Organism: Anacardium occidentale; assembly: GCA_026122585.1. Lineage (NCBI taxonomy): Eukaryota > Viridiplantae > Streptophyta > Magnoliopsida > Sapindales > Anacardiaceae > Anacardium > Anacardium occidentale. The sequence goes on from JAJEJH010000274.1 coordinate 79,336, forward strand.
GATATGGAAATACCGGGGGGGGAGGTGGCGGTGGTCATGGTGGAGGCGGTGGGGCAGCATATGGAGCTGGAGGGCAGCATGGGGGTGGTTATGGAGGTGGTGAAGGAGGTGGCTATGGTGGTGGTGCTGGTTCCGGCGGTGGTGGCGGGGGAGGGAGTGGGGGTGGTGGTGGAGCAGGCTATGGTGCAGGAGGAGCACATGGCGGTGGATATGGTGGAGGAGGAGGAGCTGGAGAAGGCCATGGTGGAGGCAGTGGTGGTGGCGGTGGTGGTGGTAGCGGTGGTGGGGGTGGCGGAGGCTATGCTCCTTGAAAACTCATACTACGTAAAAGGCTCTACTCTAAATAATAATAATAATAATAATAATAATAAGATGCTTCGAATTATTGTAACTTTGTATCGTCATTAATCAAATTATGATTTACATTCTTCTGTTTAAACCTCTATCGCCTCCATGTTTACGTGCATGGCAATGCATGTAATTACGTAAAACTCAATTCCCTTCACCTTCCTTACTGTCTTCCTCACCATCTTCAAGAATTACCTTCAATCCTTTAGAAAGCATCAGCTGGGGCGTCGGTATCAAAGAGGCCAGCGATTCTGCAGGAGTTCTGGTATCAATCAACGGCAGTCCTTTTATCATATCAAATTCTCCTTCTTCATTCATCATCACCACGTTACAAGGAATTTTCTTCTTATAGAATTCTCTGTTCTTCTTGTGGTACTTGTCACTGCACATCACAATGTAACTCTACTTTCCATTAATTCTTCCGCAAAAAAAATTATCAAAAACAATGTGTAAAATCATTACTACCTGTCAAAAACAACCCATGTAGCATGGCGGCTGATGATTCTCTCAACAACCAGCAGCCGTGGAGGATATCCCATTACGACTTCCTTCTGCAGCAGAACCCCGTATTTTTTGCAGAGGTCCATCACGGCTTGAAGCTTTAAATATTTTGGATCGCCTTTCCATTCACTTTTATCTTTTGCGATGCTCAGGTTTTCCAGTTCCAGCATCCAAACGTCACTCCATGTCTTTGAAGATACTAGAGAAGTTTTATATATTTTATTTAATTAGATGTTTAATTTATATTGGAAAAATATATATATATATATATATATATATAGAGAGAGAGAGAGAGAGAGAGAGAGAGGACTTACATGGAATGTTAAGCCATGGCATGAGACCCAAGAGAGTGACAGTGGAACCAGAAGGGCAAATATTGTTGAGTGCCCATTCAAGAGGTTCCATGGTGAAATCTGTAAGTCCATCCATTACAATAGCCACACGCTCACCCATGTTTGTAGCTGAGTCAACAGGTGACTCGCCCATCCGAATCTCACAGTCATAACCTCCTCCTGCTGACGATCTCTTGCTGCCATCCAAAAACCTTGCCTTTGTTGAGTAATACTCACAAACCATAGTTACCAGCTAGATGATTATAAATTTTGCTCTGCCAAAGCAAAAAAATTCAGCTTCATGTAAGAATGAATTGCTTTGAGAGGTAAGGGAAGGCCATTGTGCTATGGCATTTGCTCAAATAATGGGACTCCGAATTTGTCTTGTAGGAAGCAGCAAAATCAAGATCTGGCGAAACAAAGTGTTTTGGAAATAAACTAAGCTTTCTAAGATATAATCTAAGCCAAGTTGCCTGTCATTATTCTCAGGTTTAAATTTTATCGAAGGAATCGTGTCATTACAGCAGGCTGTATCAGAAATATCGTGGCAGGACAAAATGTCTAGAATGCTAACACAAAACTGATGAACTTTCCTGCGATTTATTTTATGTTTCGCAAGGCCAACTTCAGATAGATATGCCAGGATGGTGAGACAACTGAGAAATTCAACTCATTTAGAAACAAAAGCTTTAATCCTACTTCATGAATATAATAGTAAAATTACTCATCATGTTAAAACTGAACTTTACATTTTCCTGTAGATACAAGACCAATGTAATAGTCAGTATAATATTAGGCACCTCAAACATTGACAGTTATTATTGGAGAAAAATCTTGTAACTTCTCAGCTTCATATTGCCACACGACGCATGACCAAACTTTGGCTGTGTTTGCGGCGAGCACTACGTGGACTGGACCTTTTACATGGAGATGACTTAAGTTTTCTTTTCTTGTTCATAGAACCATCATTTATAGCAGCCATAAGGTTCAGACACCTTGAGCCAGTCATGTTCCTCTTGAGGCAGCGAATAGCCTCCTGTCTCTCAAAAGCCTTACCATCCCTTTCCAATTGTCTTTTACCGTTAACTTGACCCTCCAATTTCGAATGATCCAGTTTTAGATGCTCATGAGGGACACAGTAGGTTTCTAGCAAATTCAAAAGTCACACCAAGTTAATCAAATAAACAATTTCACGGGAAAACATTCATACAAATTATATAAAAAAAAAAAAAACTGACAATAATGCATTTGTTTACCTGAAGGTTTACTAGGAAAATCATCTGGACTAGGAGATCGAGATGGCGTCAAAGGATGGAAACAATCATTTTTTTTAACTTTGCCAACACCCTGACTGCTCTTACTTCCCTCAAATGAGGGCAAATTATCTACTTTCTCATCAGAAAAGACTCCATGATAATCACTCGTTGTAAGGGGCTTCAAAGCATCAATCAAGGGAGAATCATCTCTAGTCTTAAATTTAGAAACATTCTGACTTGAACCTGTGGCAAAAGATGCAGAAATTGCCTCCACAGCATCACTAGCTTCATTGACCTTAGCAGTTTTAGGTCTTGTTTCACAAGAGAAATGGCTTGAACTACCTCCAGAAGTATTTCTGGATTCATTGATTTCAGTATTTGTTACCCTACAATAGTGAGTAAAACCATCATCCATATTATCTAGAACTGACTTGGGTGAATTGGAAAAGGTGTCCAGGCACTTCTCAGCTTCCAACAAACTCAAACACCAGGGGGTACCCTGCTTGGCATAGAACAGAATATAGGCATCCTGGGAGAGAACAAAATCCTCTTCCACACTAATGACCTACAAAAGATCAAACAAGAAAAACCATAAGTTGCATGGATTAAAGAAAATTCAGGAAAAGTGATCTGGTTATCTTGATTCCAAATTAAATAGAGGAACGAAAGACCAAATATGTCCACTCCCATGGCTCTCAAATAGCAAGGCTTCCATCCAGACATGGATTTCATTGCATTATAAAATCCCAAGTTCTAAAAACATTTAAGCACAAATCCAGGTCCTTTATATGAAAGAGCTAGAATATTACACTGAAAGACCAACAAAGAATCATTTATGAAATGATTACCCTTGAATCATTCAGCTTATGCCATGTGTCTGGAGAGGATCGAATGTAAGAAAAGTAGTGCCCATAAGTTGGTAAACACCCAGTGTGCTCCACAATTGCATATAGATGATACTTTAACTCCACCTATAGGAATTAAACACCATAAGAAAATTTGTCAACTTGTGTTTTGCTGAAGGAGAAGAAACATGACATGAACCCAATGCCCACTAAATCAATGTTATAGAACTGCATAAAAATTTTACAAACAAAATGATCAAAGCATCCAGTCATATACTCTTAGGTTTTTTTGTTCTTATCTCTAAACAGTTAGTCAAAAGTAGAAAATAAAATTATTCAAGTGGAAAATAAACAGAAAAGAACTCTAATCTAGACAATGAGAATTCTAACAAATCTAACAGTAATCTACTAATACCATTCTTATTAGCAACAAATAGATAACTTTTTACTCACATCACTGTTTTGACCATCTCTGGTGTAGCGCCGTAAGTCAAGCTCCAACGGGAATTCAACATGCTTATCAATCTTGACAACATAGGATCCATCAGCTTTGAATCTTTTTAAATGAAATGCAGCAACCAAAGGAGCCTGGTCCAGCATAAGTTGCTTTTCCACTGACACTTCTTCCTTACAGTTCCCACAAGTAAACTTTGTCTCTGGATCTTCAATCTTTTCCAGCTTAGTAAAAGAGTCCAGTGCAGCTTCAAGAGAGCCAACCTCTTCAATCTCCAAACTCAGGTCAATTAGAGGTTCATATGTGTCAGAACAATGGCCACAATTGCAGCATTGCAACTGAAATGCAAATGTTAGCAGTTAGAAAATAAAATAAAAGAATCCATAATCCAGACATTGAGAAAAATAGCATTGATGTTAAGTATCCAATATAGTAGAAGGTAAAGATGTTAAAAGTCATTTCATACTTTACTAATGAGGCGGCCTCCAAAAACCTGCTCCACTATGTTGTTGTCTTTGCAGGACAAACTCTCATCAATTTTCTTAGAGTCCAAACAGCATCTTTCAAGTCTATCTAACAAACACTGCAGGAACTCATGGGCATCTTCTTGCTGGTATCTCTCAAAAGAAGATGAAATGTCTAATTATTACAAATTAAGAATAACAACCTATGACAAAAACTCAATGAAAAGACTCCTTTCCAAACATAAATATATCTTGCAAAATAGTTTACTGATGTAAAATTCTAAGCCTTAGATGCATCAAAATAATCATAAACTTCACTGTTGCAACAAAACTAATTTAAGCCATATAAGATATGACATGAATACCTACGCATGAATGCTCCTGTTACAAATCACCCAAAGAAAACACCACACAAGAAGAGGAAATATTTGCATGAATTCAAACAAACAGGAAAAAAAATGCCGTATGAAGACAAAAAAGGATACTGTGCAAATTCTCCACAAGTTTTGAAGGAGAAACAACTTTTCCTGAAGATGCTAATGAAAGGTCAATCTGATCACAAAGAGCACAAATAACACAGAATCCTTCACTTGCAGCTGAAAAATTGAAATCCAGATTCAATTAAATTCATACTCTTGGAATTAAAAATCAAAGAATAACAACAATCAGCATAGGCTTCGATAATGGCATGCTCTAATACCACAACAAGCCTGCTTGGTGATACAAGGATGAAAAACTTAGAAAACTATATCACTACAAGTACTATGATTGATCTTAAATTCTAAAAGTTCCACATTAAAATCAGGTATGTATATTTTCTAACAATATCACGTTCTTCAAAAACCTAATATTCCCAATTTTGTGGCCATTCTCATAAGCTTGCTATATATTCAGAATATAAAAACCCCAAAAAGGTTAATTGGCGTTACCATCACACGGCTTTACGTGATTGCAAGAACGAAGACGTTGAACAAAGGGCACAGTATGAGTAAAGCATTGTAATATTGCATTGATAAAGCATGTGTTCCCTAAATTTTCAAGCCCTGCCCCCTGCGAAATAATAAAGAAAAGCACATAGATTAAATCAACCCATAGAGAATCCTTTTACAATTAACGTAAAATAAAATAAATTTCGATAACTAACCACTCCAGTGGGCCTGATTTGTATAAATTCTCTGCCAGACGGGCACGGAATGTTGCTACTAGGCCACAGCTTCTCTGACCGTGAGTTCGAGTACGGTCGCAAAGAATCATCGTAAATTCCTTCGTCGTTGTCTTCTTCCTCTATATCACAGTCCAAAAGATTTTCTTGGGGACCCATTGCTTCTGAAGAAGGCTGAGACGCAAAACGAATCAAAGATTGACAACCATCTTGATTAACGTCGGGAGCTTCAGTATCCTCCATCAATGAAGAAGACCCATCAAGGGTTCTTGAAGCAGACGGGACAACAGCCGAAATTGATGAAGATCCGCCTGGATTAGTAGATAAAGAAACCATCGAACGGTCATTTAGAGCCCCCTTATGCGGCGAGTGATAAAGATTTTGAGGAGGACCAGAGCCAGGCTCTAGGGTTTCGATCAAAAGGTTATTCATAGAGTAAGAGAAATTGATATAGAAAATGGATTCAAAGAGAACGATAATATTTACTCAGGTTAGGAATTGAATGCGAGGGAATTGAAATTTGGAAGGAGCTTTTTAGGGTTTCTGAAGAAGCGGGAAGTATTTAGAGATGTTTTTGAAAAGAGAGGGAAAACTCAGCCGCCATATTTTTGGCTTTTCTTGCTTTACCCAACAAGTACATTTGGTTGAAAACTCGAAGTGAATTGAATATGAAAGTCTAAAGAGATGCAAATTGCGAGCGATCCCACTCATCAACTGACTCCTTTATTGTGGCTACCTTTTCATAAACATAATTAACTTTTGATTAAGGGGTAGTTTAGGAAACTAATTTGAGCTTTGGAGAAAAAACAAACTAATTGATGGGAAATTAATTAAATTAACTTCTCTAATTATGCTAATATAATCTCATGCCATAAATAATCCTCGTAAATATTTGAATTAAGATAATTTTGATATAATTTTTTTCAATTATGACTTAATTTATAAAATAAGTTTGAGAATAAAATAAATATTCAAATAATATTATTACAATCATAAAGTTTTTTAACATTAAATTGGTTGTTGTATATTAGACTAAAAATTTTAATTAAATTTTAATTTCTCAAATGGTAAATAAAATCATAAAAAATAGAAACAACCCCATAATTATACAAGAAGACAACAGCACATTAAACGAGCAGTTCCTGAAATATAAACAGCAGGTAGCTTGCATTTGGTTTTACAAAGGGGGCATAAAATTTACCATGCAAAACCGAAAAGGCACATACAATTCTCAAAACAAAACAAACCCCATAACAAAAGTCCAGGCTGAGATGGGGATTTCTAACAGTTGTACAAATTTATTTGTCTTAAAAAAGAATTGTATGATAGACTCATTTTACATTCCCTACATAAGAAGTTGGCTGGATACGTAACAAACTGCATATATGTTTGAAGAAGGACAATATCTATTACATAACTAGAGGATTCTGTCTTGAAGATCTGTTATTAAACTGGATGCCAAGGAGCTTAGCTTCTTCCCGGTCTCTCCAGCTATGTTCTTAAGGGCAGAGATGTCTTGTTGTGACTGAAAACAAAATAAGATGTTGAAAATAAAAATCAAAACCACAACTAGCCAAAAAAATATAAAGTTACAAGAAAAGTCAAGAAGCCTAGTCTCTCCCGAAGCTTTGTACTCACTATCCAGTTTATAAGCTCTTAAATTAAAATGAAGTGTTTATTTATAACATTTTTTGGACTTACAAGCCAAAAAAAAAAAAAAAACTGGAATAGATTTTATCCACAGATATCATTATATTACTCTTATTTAATTTTAAAATTTCATCATATTTTAAGCTTATAAACTGGGGCTTACTTTTACCAACTTTTCAATTATATTATGAAACTAAAAATTATTTATATAAATTTTTAATAAAATATTTGCCTATAAAATATTCATTTATTTAATCTTAAAATTAAATTATATTGTAATATAATCAAAATATATTTGCATAATATTATAATAAAAAAATTAAATTAATATAATTTATTATTTTGCTAAAATAATTTGCTAATTTTATAGTAATTTTAATTAAAAAAAAAGGTACTCATAAATAATTTAACTAAACAAATAACTGTTTAAAATTTAAACGCTTAATTTAACTTATGAAGTAATTTTTACAAGTTAGATCAAACAAACTCTAAATTTAATTAGTTCAGTTTGTTATCATCACAATATTTCAATGTACCTGGAATGAGAGTCGATTGATAAGGTCACTAGCAGTGAGATCAATAGAGGAATTGTCAGCACCGTGACCAAAAAGATCAGCACTAGAGATGGCCGATGAATTCTGTGAATAACAAGATCTTTATCAAATCTAACAGCACCCCATTTGAAGTTGTGAGCAAAAGTAACTTGTGATAGCACATTGACATGAATTAACATTCAAGTTTCCTGGACGAATACACCAGACAACGTGCCAGGAACAAAAAGATGGGTTTACTAGTTTTGATAGGTCAGATGTTTCCACAAGTCAGGTTGAGAAAATTAAGCAGGTTAAAGGTGTTTTAAACACTGCTAATTTATCATTTAATAAGCTAGGCTAGACCATTGATTGACAATTGTGTTCATTACTAACCCCATACACACTATAAAGGCTTAAACTCTGCACCTCCCTCATAACCCAACCGATCCAGAAAAAGAAATGTTTTTTTGACACTGTGAATTGTTAGTCTTCGTATCCAAAGTCATTTTATGAAACTCTTATGATATTTAAACATTTGTTAGCTAAAACAACTATGGCATATTATATAGAATTCTAGCATCAGCATCAAAAGAAAACAGTAACTTGGAACAAAATTATAAATAAAAATTTCCAAGAAGTTACGAGCAAGAGCACATACAGAGAACTTCTGTAAAGATATTTGAGTATCAATGTCCGCAGATTTGCTCTGATCCCCGAAAAATTGAGCTGATGATATAGATTTTGCATTTGAGAACTTCTTCCTTGCTTCATCAGTTTCTTGAATCTGACAAGACAGTAATATAAGGATGTAATTAAACATAATGTAATAGAATCATATGCATCATTCAAGCTAAGTCATAGCTAACAAAGCGAACCAAACCAAATCACATAATATTTGTTAAAAAAACGAAAAGACTACTTTTGCAGCAGCCCCAACACACCCTAAGGTTGAAAAATGTTAGAAGTAAATAAAACGGTGCGTTCCAGATTTATTCAAAACACATCGTTTCATTATTTCATAAAAGCCAATAAGTCTTGTGTTTGTCGAAATTGCATCTGGTGCCTAGGGTTCTCCTGCTGCTGTTCCAATCTCTCTCAGCTGTTCCAATAACTGATAGTTTGCTGTTGTTTCTTCATTAATTGGAGGATCAGATAAGTTTGTTACAGTTTGTTATGTCTGTTAGGTTTCAGTTTAAAGATGCATGGTTGTTAGATGCTTAACAGTTTTTCCCTCTTTTAGTTTTCCCTCCTTTTCTTTAATCTTCCTATATATATACGAATCTGTAATTTCTGTTTTTCTCATTAATAAAGACTGAGGTATTATTCAGTAAATTGGTTTTGTTTTTGTTGTTTGCTTGATTTCTTAAAGAAACAATTTTAGGGATTTCAGTGTTCATCTCTTTCTTAGTAGATATTAGGGAAATCTTTCAAAAAAGAAAAGTCCAGAAAACAATAAACTTTATTGTTCTATATCAAAAGAAATCCACATTGACTTTGCACTAAAACCCATATCACATAAGTCATAAAACAAATGCTAGAAAAACACAACTCAGTGTAAAGGGGAATTCACAGAGGGATATCCGACCTCAGTAGTTTTCTGGTTTCATGTTTAAGCCATTACAAATTAACTTTCGTTTTTGCATGCACACATGTACACGTATATTACCATATTCCTCAAGTGTTTATGTCCAGTTAATTAGACTTTTCACTGATATCAGTACGCATGAAAAGTCTTTCTACCTAGCCAAATCTGAAAAGACAGGCAAGAAGCTTACTTGTACATTCGAGGAACTAGATTTCTTTTGAAAACCATTGTCCATTCCATAATCAGCAAAGAAGCTTGATGACTTTGGTGGAGCTACATGGCTAAGTATTTGAGGGCCACCAGAACTCGACTCAGCAGATTGGGCATTTTCCACATACTCAAAGCGAGATGCAAAAGATGAACCAGCACGTGGAGTGTTGCTAGTTGATGTGGGAACTGGGACAGTTGGTTCTTCAGGTTTCTGGTCATAGAGACTTTCACTTGTCTGCATTACATAAGAATGTTTTACTAAGACAAAATTTGAATCAAATGTGAAAATGCAAAATATATATATCAAATGCATTCGTCCTCTATGTTACAAACTCCTGCAGCTAAAATAATTGTACAGAGAGGAAACCACTAATATCTACCTTGGTAGTAAGTTTTCGGGCACCAAGCCCACCAGTCTTGCCTGTTCTCTTTGCACCAAGAGGCTTTCTGACAGAACTGGTAACAACTGTATGAGAAGTTTTTGGCGAAACAGGTACATCATAAGTTCCTTGCTTTCCTACATGACTTTCTTGCCCTCCTATATGAATTTCTTTTGGATCTTCCTGGATCTTAACATCTGAAAGTCCATTAGCTGCTTGTACCGACTGAGAAGCAGCAGGTGATGATGGTAAACCCACTTCTTCTGCCATACTTTTAGCAACTTCTTTGGCAAGTATCTGCTTGTACATCTCAGCAGCTCTTGAAGTATACTTGGCCTCAATTTTGCCCCCATCAGTCCATCCATGCTGCTTAAAAAAAACCTGTGCACGGTTGTTACCTCCAAAAATCATCATTTTCAACTGCTCAGTACTCCATGAGTCTAAATTAGTGGACCTATATGAATATTAAAAAAAATAAATTTAATTAAGGAGAGAAAAAGAAAAGAAAAGTCACCAATACATTTATTTCATCACAGGCATGTAACATGAAATACATAATTATATGGAGTTAAGCTCAATCATTTAATCTCAAAGAAAAGGATAACAATCATTATTAACAATAGTTTGATGCATGAGTTGACACAAATCTTTCAACCTTAATAAGGAGAATTATTGAGGGATAGAAAGAAGGAAGAAGGCAATTTGTATAGCATGCATTTAAACTATTGGGCTCAGAAAGTATTAAAATGAAAAATAAAAAGACAAAGGGCAGCCTTCCAAAGTTTGTTGCTACAAATTATACACCAGAATCACCAACCCATCCCTAATTGAAAAATATCAAATACCCACACAAAGTACGAACCATAAATTTAGACCAAAGGCCAAATATCATTATAAATCAACAATGAATGATTATCACAACCAATCTGGATCTAAGGAACCTCAATATTTCAAGGCATAACACGCATAAACTCTGTCCAGCAAATGTTAAACCAATCCTATACTGCCAGCCTCTTACAAAAGATTCTCTCATATCATCAAATTAATGTTGCTTAAAAGACACATGTTCATGATTTAGAAAAATCATAACAGAGACAATCAAAGAAGTTCAAAATATTAGAAATGTTGGAAAGAGTAGACACAAACCACCAAGAATCTAGATTTGGCAAAACCAATGCTCACAACTGCATCAGTTATCATTCAATCCCCAACGCTTAAATAGATTATATAACTCTGAGCTCAAAATAACCGTCCATTTAACACAGTAATCAAATTGAAAGAGAACATTACAATTCGAAAGCAATAAGGTGGTGATCCCACCAACAAAAATATCCGATCGTTACGACGTAATTTTCATCATACCTAATCGAATTCATTTACAAACATACCAATACAATGCAGAAAAAAGTGTACATAATACAATAAAAATACAATGACTTTTGCTTAACGGAAAAAAAAAAAATCAGAATAATAACAGCAATATTACCTAACAAAGCTGATGTGGACACCGAGACTCCGGTGAACAGCGGAGCAATCGATGCATAGAAAGATCCCGTACGTTACCGACGCCCAGGTAGGGTTTTTCGCATTGCAATCAAAACACATCTACAACCCAAAAAATTTTAAAAATTAGGAGCCAAGATTTTGAAGATCCAACATGAAATTTCACAGATCTGAATCAGATCGAAAGATAAAAAGAAGAAAACAGTCACCTTGTTATCGGACTTCGCTCTGAGCTTCCTAAAAATTGTGTTCTTGTCCAAGGGATTATCGGAGGCCATGAGAACTTTTCTATAGGAAGAAGGGACTGGAAAAGGGAAATCACTTTTCTGGTTCAAATAGGAGGAGATTCCGAAGAGGTGCGCTGGAACACCTCCTCAGCTAAATAAGAGAAACCGCAAACACCTGATGCTATTTGTGTTTTTTTATTCTTTATTTTTTAACTGCTATTAATGGGATTGTTTATTAAATGACAAAAATATCCTTGACCTTCATATTATTTTTTGACGTAAACCGGCTCTTATGTAAGGGCTGTTTGGTATTAATGAATTTCGTTCTGCTAGGGAAACAAACAATTATGTATAATATAAATAAAAATGGGAAAAACTTTAATTTCTTTAAATAATTAAGTTGGAATTAGATCTTACTTAAAATAAATTTTAATTTTAACGTGATATTACATGTTGTAATACTGAAATTACACATATGCCCTTGTGGGTGGGAAGGTGGCTGATGGCTTAATCCTATCCTTTTATAAGTCATCAATTGAATTTGGTAGGCTCAAGCCTCGAAAGTTCAGTCAAAAAATTATTTTGAATCGAACAAAATTTGAATCTCAAATTAATTTTAAAAGAGTTGTTTAAATTTGTTTTTTGATCTTGAGTATCAACATAAATTATTCAATTTCAAAGCTTAAACAAATCTCAAACTTAAATATAAGCTTGATGAATGAGTCGAAACTCATCCATAAATATTAGGGTTTTATTTTAATTATTCACAATTAAAGCCATCAATACCACCTCTCCACTAAAAATGATAATGGATTGTATTATATCGATTTTAATATGATATTTTAATATATATATATATATAATACTTTTTTCATACAAAATAAAATAATAATTTTAATATCCATCAATTTGAAAAAAAAAAAAAATCTCACAATCGACAGGCCCGAAGTTTTTTCGAGCCCAGTCCCAATTAACGCGCCTATTTAAGGGAGGTATGGATCAAATTTATAGTGAAAAATATTTGGGTCTGATTGGCCCATTCAAAAATGTTTTGGGTCGGGCTGGAATTCCAATTATCAACTTTAATCCACAATTGCATTTCAACTAATTTAGAATTCATCGTTAAAAGAGTAGTTCTGGTTTTAAAATGACTCCTAATTTGCAGGGTCGCAACTCGCAAACTTGTGGATTGTATCAAGCTTGTAAGCCATGCCAGCCATATTAGAGGCTTTAGTCAGATCTGTTATGGTCCTTTAATCGACAATACAAATTTTAAAAATATATATAAAATATAAAATTATAAATAATCTACTAACGATTCGTGAAAACATATCTTAAGAGTCTTAGATTTTATCAGTTTGGTCCGACACAATCCATAGGCACAATAAGACATATTAAAATTGACTTGACATAATTTAATTTGTTATGTCTACTTAGATATCGTCCAAAAATTTAAGAAAAGTGATTTTACTTGTCTCCTTCTAATTTTTTTTTTCCAAATTTATATTTTTAGATGTAGCATTATAATATATAAAACATTTATATCTTATTTTAATTTATAATACAAACTCTTACATTCCCGTTAACATTAAATTGTCACGATCACTTAAACATTAAAACATAATGGGATTAATTTAAATTTAAAAAGGAGAAAATGTATTGAAATTAGGTTTTTTTTATTTTAGGGGATTAAATAATATTTTATTTTAAAATTTATTAAACAATTTTATCCCAATTCTTATTAATTTTTATTAAAATTATTGAATATATTACTATAAATATAGATATGAATATTAAAATTAAATATATTTATATTATAATGTTTAGATCAAATAATATAAATATTTTTAATTGTTAAAATTAATATTTCTCTTTAACATAAGGGTGTAAAAATTTGTCAGTTGGGTAGAAGTTCAAGGAGAAAATAGTCATTTTACAGTGCATATCAGGATTGAGTTCAATGGTCCTAGACATAATATGAAATGAGGTCCTCATGCAATCATCAAAAGTTTATGTAACTCATTTTCCACGTGACAGAAAAAATGCTTTAATTTCTAGAAAACGACACTAAATTTCTCTGACCTCTGGTCTATATTTCAAAGATGACACGTCGGACCAATTTTTTTTATGCGATTCCTAGAAAGGAGACATAAAATAATATAACCAAGTTGGGGTCCCTTATTCCCCACCAAAATGCTTCTGGAACATTAATACAATTATATATTATTTCCAGAAATTATAATATAATATTATAATGTAATGTAATTGTTTTGTCTGCTATAACAAGTTGGACGGTGCCGTTACGTTGTTTTTAACAGTGTCTGGACGTGGGAATCAGAATCATGTGTGTGGTGGTACAGAACGGTAATGGTAGGTCACACGAGATTGAAATAAGACAAAGACCAATACTGAAGGACCACGCCATCAAAATCTGCAACGTAGGATTGAATGATGCCGCCAAAATTGAAGGCTGCAATTTCAGTACACTGAAGACTAGGCATACCCGGCGGCTAACAAAAATTGACACGTTGATTATTTGAAGCGTGAAATTGACGCGTAGATGTTCTTTATTTAGTATAAAGCATGAAACACGTGGAAGTTGCCACCCTTTCCTCCTTGCTTTTGTAACTAAATAAATATATTTGGTTTTTCGCTCTTTCCTCGCCATTCTCATTCCTCGAGCATTCGCCTACACGCGCCTTTTCAGGCCACTTTTTTTGAATTTTATTCCAAAAATCTTACGTTTTTATTAATTTATTTATTTACAAAAATTAAAATTAAAATTAAAAATTTTGTCAATTAACTAAAAATATTTTATTCAGATTTCTCAATTTTCATGTTTAAATGTTGAGAATAAAGGACGGTGAAAAGATTACAAAATAGAAAGTGAACGTGAAATGAGATAATATTTCAACGCTTTAGAGTACTTGGCGCGTGTAAAATAAATTTAAAGGCGAAAAAAGTCACGTGTGCAGTCACTCCACTTGCCGTCCAAACTATGTAGTTTTAATTACAGCTAATGTAATCCTCGTTATAAATAATTAATTAGAATAAATAATTATTATTATCCTTTTTAATTACGACTATCCGTAAAATGTTTTTTTTTTTTTTTACTTTAGAATTAAAATATAATTATTAATTAGATTGATTTTTTAAATGTAAAGTATATACAAGTTTTCAAATTATTAGACAAATTAAACTTAAGAATTTTTCAATTAATTAGATTGTTTATTTTACTAAGAGAGGTCTAATGGCATAATCACTACCCCTAGTTTATGGACTGCAAGTAATTCTCTAAGTAATACTCATTGAAACCCTTATGTCAGGTTTCACTCTATAAAGCTTTTTTCAAAGTTTTCGATGATATTTTCTATTCTTCAAACAAATAAAGATCGAATTGTCTTACTAGTTTATCACTTATTCTTATAATATCACTGATATATCATTTCATTTTCTATTATAACAATATTTTTTTCATCTCGATCCTGTGCCATCACGAGATAGTAAATCACTTCCTGTTTTTTCAGAATCTCTCGATCATCTAATTTTTTTAAAAATAAACTTCATCAGATGTCTTCGATTATCTATTCCTCTTACATTATAAATACTTGATTGCGTATGGGCAAATAGATAATAATTTGTTTTTTTAGATTATTAATATCTATTTTTTTCTCACAATGTTTAAATATAAGCGAAATCATACTGAATTCAAATCATATGAAAATGTTTTAATATTAATGGCAAAGAAAATGTAAAGATAGAGATAGAAAGCCGAGAAGTGGTGTGGTGTAAGGGTTTTGAGACGGGCAAGTGGTTTTACACGTGCGGCAATAAATAATTAAGCAAAACGTGTGTTATTATTTAATTAATTAATATTGTGGGTAATCTCTCTGATTTTATTATTATATCCAACTTCTTTCCCTGTATTTTTTAAATTAAACATCATTTTCAAGCTTCAACATAAGCGGAGAGCCGATTATTTGCAAAAGCGCCGAAGTTTTTTGCTATTTAGAAGGAGTAAACATTTTTTGGTACATTTTGAAATATAATATAACTTTCATAGTTAAATTATTATTTTTCTTTTTTTTTTATATATATATTTTTTGTAGATTTTTATTTCCCACCCTAGCTAGTGCCATCCAATTTTGAATGTCAATGGTCTTTTCTCCCTCTTTACCATCGTTGCCTTAATCTGTATATTATGATCGTCTTGATTTGTATATAATTACTGTTTTCTTTTACTTTTAATTGTTAATATTTTGGGTTTTCGTTGGTTTCAATAATCATTTTTTGACCCAACCACAGATGGTAATATATTTTTTGACAATTCTCTTTTTATTCAAATACGAACAACAACTTTCTCCTCTTTAATGATGTTATTATCATCAAAAGCTTCATATTTAAAAAGAGGAGATTTAAATTTATTTTAATTGTAAGGATTTTATGTATATATATGATAATTATTTTAAAAGCATCTGTAATCGTAATATCATCTTGATTAAAACATAAATAATATTATAAGATTATTATCGTGTTAAATAATCATATCGAAAAGTATTAATAAATTTCATGTGTTAAGATGATATAAGTTTTATTGTTATTGTTATTTTCGATAATGACAAAGGAGGTAAATGTCATTGATGATGGTGCACGATAATTGTTTCGAAAGAGAGATTATTAAGTTATGGGTTATAATGATGTATTATTAAAATTTGTTTAATATTAAATTATTAAAAAGAGTTTTAATATATAAAAATAGATTAAACATACATAATATAAAATTAGGATAGTTTTTAGATTTTAATAATTTAAATAAATATTAAAAAAGGCGTTCAAAATAAAGTAAAATACTATAAATCCTTTAAACAATTTTCTAAGTACCAACTTATAATATACAAAAATTTTAAATAACATAAACTTTTTTATTCAGTAATACCTAAGCTAATCCCGCTTCACTCGACGCCGGCTTTTTGCCGATTAAATCGTCCATCTCCCTTCCTCGAAACCACCTGTACTGATTTTTCACTTGCTTAAACTAAAATTCAGCTCAAATTCACTCAAAATAAATTCCAAACCCAAATGCACTCTAAATGAATTCCCTTTCTCCTCTTCTCTCTTGACGCTTTTCGCCATTTTCATCTCAATCCACTTCAGGTTATGGCGGACTACCGGTTGCCACTCGCCACTCATCTTTGGGCAGAAGACAACTCTTCTGTTATGGAAGCTTTCATGGCCTCCGATTTAAGCGGTTTGTGGCCTCCTTCTCAATCCTCTGCATCCACACCTGTCCCTTCGAAAAGTCACCTTCCTTCATCTTCACAAACCTTCAATCAAGAGACCCTCCAGCAGCGCCTTCAGCAATTGATTGAAGGCGCCCGGGAAAGCTGGACATACGCCATCTTCTGGCAGTCCTCTTGTGATTACTCCGGCGCGTCCCTGTTGGGCTGGGGTGATGGCTACTACAAGGGCGAAGGCGGTAAAGGCAAACCGAAAATCAAAAGTTCATCGGCCGTTGAACAGGCCCACCGTAAAAAGGTGCTTCGCGAGCTCAATTCGTTGATTTCTGGATCAACGGCCATCACCGACGATTCCGTTGAAGAAGAAGTTACCGATACGGAATGGTTCTTTTTGGTTTCCATGACTCAATCGTTTTCCGTTAACGGAGGCGGGCTCCCGGGCCAAGCGTTTATCAGCAGCAGCCCCGTTTGGGTTTGCGGGCCGGAACGACTGATGAATTCGGGATGTGAACGGGCTGGACAAGGACAGATGTTCGGGTTACAGACGATGGTTTGTATACCCTTAGCGAATGGGGTTGTTGAATTGGGTTCCACTGAGGTGATTGTTCAGAACTTGGATCTGATGAATAAGGTCCGATTTTTGTTTAATTTTAATGGTATGTATACTGGTTCTTGGCCCTCGTCCATGCAAAATCCAGATCAAGGAGAGAGTGACCCTTCTACCTGGATTAACGATCCAACGTCGACTCTGTTTGATACCAAAGACTCCGCCGGAGGAGGAACGCCAGCTGCTGGTTCGGGTTCCGTGACGGGTTCTGTTTCAGCTTCTGTTGGTAATAATCATCTGCAGATTTCAAAGGGAATTCCGTTTGAGAACCCTACTGCAACTTCTTTAACTGAAAATCCAAGCCGAGTTTCTTTACCGCAACAGCAAATTCAGCAGTCGCAGACGTTTTTCTCGAGAGAATTGAATTTCTCTGAATATTCATATGATCACAGGAACGGGAATTCTAATTTGTTGAAGCCCGAATCAGGGGAGATATTAAATTTTGCTGAGAGTAAGAGGAGTGGGAATAATTTGTTTTCCAATAATTTTCATTTGGGAACAGAGGACAGTGATAAGAAGAAAAGATCTTCGGCTTCGCGGGGAAGTAACGATGAAGGGATGCTTTCGTTTACTTCTGGTGTGATATTGCCATCTTCGGGGATTGTAAAATCAACTGGCGATGGCGATTCTGATCATTCTGATCTTGAGGCATCTGTTATTAAGGAGGTTGATAGTAACAGGATTGTGGAACCTGAAAAGAAGCCGCGAAAACGAGGGAGGAAGCCGGCAAATGGTCGAGAAGAGCCATTGAATCATGTGGAAGCAGAGCGTCAAAGAAGAGAGAAGCTCAATCAGAGGTTCTATGCTCTGAGAGCTGTTGTTCCGAATGTTTCAAAAATGGATAAAGCTTCACTTCTGGGTGATGCAATTTCATATATCAATGAACTTAAAAGCAAGCTTCAAATTGCTGAATATGATAAAGAGGATCTCCAAAACCAATTGGAATCGATGAAGAAAGGATTTGGTGGGGGTAAAGATTCTCGTCCAAGGCCAACAACATCTGATGAAGACCTCAAATTGTCAAACCTTGCGACCAAATCGATAGATATGGAAATAGAAGTGACAATTATTGGATGCGATGTAATGATCAGGATTCAATCAAGTAAAAAGAACCACCCTGCAGCAAAGCTAATGGTAGCCTTGAAAGAGTTGGACTTGGAGGTAAATCACGCCAGTATGTCAGTAGTGAATGAATTGATGATCCAACAAGCGACAGTGAAGATGGGAAGTCGGCTTTACAGGCAAGAGCAGCTGAAGAACATCCTAGCAGCCAAAGTTGGATAAGAGTTGGGGGAAGGAGGTTCAATGAAATTCCATTTCTTGTAGGGCTCTGGGACATTTTAAGGCTTCCCGGTAGCGCGCGCAGGCACTGTAATTATATAATATAGCATATTTTGTTGTGCTTGAGTAGCTGTTAGTGTAATTGTAGTTTGCAGATGCAGATGGCTTCAATTATCCAGAACTAATGAGTAACGGATGCACGTTGTTAGGTTCTCATCAATTCAATATATCTTTTTCGTGCTGAATTTTAGTGTAAATTTTTACCTAATTAAGTCACATAACATTCCAACCACCTTTGTTTTTAGTATTCTGATAAGGAGTTCAATCACCATGACGATCAACCTTGCAAGAAAATATGTTGTGTAAACATCGAGAGGAGCTGGCCCGGAACGCTAGCTTCATTGCAGTTGATGGAGCTGCCTTCTTTGAGACGAAGGACTGCATTCATGTTGAAGACAACAGCAGCAACTCAAGATATTGATTATTAATAAACACTCGTCATTGAGTTGTAAATTATAATATATATGTTTATAATGGTTAGTTAATGGCTACGACCTTCTCTTCCAGTTTCAGTCATTCTAGTTTCTCATATAATGCTATACAGAAATTTAGGTAAATATAATTTACTATAATCTATTTTGACCAGTGCATATTGTGATTCTCATTTTTCATCTAAAACATGACAATAGAGGTTCTTCCTTAAACCAGAACAAACTAAATTCTATTAGCCATGCAGTCAGATGTCAGTTGACAGACAATTCTTATAAACATGTTCATTTGACAACATCTTGGCACTAACCACATTAGCTTTTCTTATTTCTTGCCTCTGCTTTCCAATCTCTTCGCCCCAGCTTAGTTTTATTTGTTTCAATATTAACCATACCCACCGAAAGATGGAATTTATTTTCTAGTGTTGTTTCAACCTTGTTTCCGGAGGGCAAGAGTGTTTGCCTATCAGCAGTGTAGTTAGAAGCAGGCTTCAGAGATCCATTAATCGTGTCTTCTTGACTCTTAAATGTAGAAGCCCTTCTTGCATCCTTTTTCCAATTTCGTTTGCAGTAAACACGGTCTATGCGATTGCCAAGACTAGAATTTAGTTGCGGATCAACTTGAGGTGCCAGTGACTGATTTATAACAGTAGACTTCTTCAAGTCTGCTTCAAGGCGTTTCCGAGCTCTATATCTACGTTGCCGTTCTCGATTCTTCAGCCGACGAGACAAAACGTCATTATGGCCTTTGTTATGTTCTCTACGGTCAAGAGAGTCCATCATTATATTATCATGTGCATCCACAGTGTTCATACTTTGCTTGTGTTCCATTGCATAGAATGATCAGCATCTGCAAAAGCAACTAATCTATGTTCCAGCAGCAGTCATACAGATTCCTCTTCTACTCTGTATAGTTTGCATGAATGAAAAGAAAACATCTAAGCAACAGTCTGTATGTAATCTGAAGTTTCACAAACAAACTTAAGATTCATTAGCACTAAATTATATTTCAACCATCAATGTATTAACTTTCAACTGACTGGAGTTCAAAATCACAATATTAAGGATGTTTCTTAGACGAGAATATTCTAGAAAATGAACAATTCTTTATCCAGCTTTTTTTTCAGGGTGAATCTTGATGGTGTGAGATCTTTAAGCAACTTCTTATGGAAGCAAGAGGAAAAACTTTGATTTATGGTAAATGCAATCACTTTTAAGCAATTTATTTAGCTGATATGCTCAAGAAAAGTGAAAATATCAAATGCAGTATATGGGGTGAACAATGAGAATCCACTTAGAGGAGCATATCCTAAACTTTCTTTTCTTTTTCCCTCCGTTGATAATAAAATAAGGTTCTCAGTAATCGGATACGAAAATAAAAAACTATTAAGATTTTCGAAAGAGATTCCATTTGAATATGTGATAGAGACAATTCTGAACTATATTTTTTTGTAGAACTAATATATTAGATAAAATTTTTGTAGGTACAAATTTTCTTCCAGGTGAATTTCAGAAATCCAAAAAATTTTGTCTTTTCCTCAACATCTCACCAAACAGATAGGAACTCATCCCCTCAACCCCCAACCCCCCACCACACCACAAAACTCTCCCCACCCCCGCAAAAAAAAAATTTCTTTTCGAACTGGAATTTTTGATTCTAATACAGCATTATGCAGCCATAAATACATATTTTACTATCATCCTTCAAATTTCTGAATCACAATGAATCAACAAGTATATACACTAGATTAGGCAGACAATCATAATTATAAATGATTCAGTTTTCATCTAGGAGTTGTCAGTTATCTAGTGCATAGCCAGGTGTCCTGTGATAAAACCTTACTATTTTAAAAAGGTTATGGATCCTGTGATAAAGTAAACCTCTTCTGTCTCTGTCGGCTCAGCTGAGCCAATAGTCGATAGTTAGCATAAGAGCCATAATTGATTTGCACACCAACCCAGTTTCCTTAAAGTTAGTTTCAGTGATAAGAGAATCCCCTCTTATAGTGCCAGGCCAGCTTACTTCGATGGGAGTGAGAACTATTTGATATTCAACACCTCACATAATTACCAATTCATCGAGGTCTTATGTAAGAATAAGGGTGGCAAATCAATATAGACAGCTCTGAATATAGTAACTGTTTAAATTCATTCCTCACAGAAACAATCAAAATTTTTAGGAAGCATATTTCCACCTTTGGGTAAAAACAAAAGAGCTCCAGAAATTAAAATTTGGAACATGAATATTATCATATAGATAGGCAATCTGGCTAAACTATTACCTTCAATAGCCCATTTTATCATATTTTCCAAATTAGCTCGTTTGATAAATTCGAGAAATTAATAAAAGGGAAATTGAAACCAAGAAATATTTTATTCTATAACAATAATTCTCTATGAACTTGTTTCCTCTCAGCTCTCACAATGCTCACTTTTATAATTGAATTTCCTAACATGAATCCTAATTGAAGAACTTCCTAAACAATCCTAATAATTAATATTCCTAAAATAAATGGATATTTTCATCCTTCAAATTTCACATTTCATATTT
Organism: Anacardium occidentale; assembly: GCA_026122585.1. Classification (NCBI taxonomy): domain Eukaryota; kingdom Viridiplantae; phylum Streptophyta; class Magnoliopsida; order Sapindales; family Anacardiaceae; genus Anacardium; species Anacardium occidentale. The sequence goes on from JAJEJH010000274.1 coordinate 100,950, forward strand.
TCCTTATTCAATTTATAGTAGTATTCCTAATGAACTCTTCATTTCATGAACTCCTTATTCCTAGTTAACTATTCCTAATTATATAATCCTAATAACCTTTATTCCTAATTAATTATTCCTAATCCCTTCATTCCTAACTAAATATTATAATTAATATTCTTAAATACTATTTCCTAAGTAACATCCGGGAGTCTAACATGTAACCTCGGATATGATTAAATTCTCTAATTTTTGATAGTTCACCTCAATCAAATATACTAGTTTCTAAACTCAGCCATCAAAATATTGGAAAGAGAATTCTAAGACTTAAACAGGGTTTCTTACCTAAACAATAAAATTATAGATCTCTAATTTCGAGACGATGTAACCCCATTCCACTTCAAATTCTTAACATCTTACTGCAGAGAGTGTATTCAATATTCAACAAAACAAAAACAATATTAACCGGAAGGCGAAAAAATAATACTTGACAGGTTTAAGTGTAATTCAAAGTCATACACAACTAAAACTATGATACATATAAAAATACAGATAGGGTATGAACCATATTCATCAAAACGCCAAACCCATCTGCCAATTATTCAATAGCACCATGACATGGAGGCCACGGATGCAATCAAATTTTTTAATATAACCCAGTTTCTATTTGCTTTAAAATAGAAACAAAAATAGTTGATATGAATAAATCAGGAGAAAAAAACAAGCAAAAGGGGTGACTACATAAATAAGAAATTATAGAATATATGATGAAACTGAGATTCCAAATTAAAAGAAAAAAAATGAAAACATGGTGATGAGACGTACCTGATAAAACGCAGAAAGAGCGTATCACTATCGTTGAAAAACCAACAAGAAAAAGAGATGGATAGATACATAAAAGAAGGAGAGCGGGACAGAAAAGTTAAAAGGTGTTTGTAAGAGCCAAAAGAAAGCGGTGGTGGTCGGACTGGGAGTCGGGGATGAAGCAGCTTCAAACTTCAGCGTTTCAAGGAGACCGATGTTAATTTTATTTATATTATTACGCAGAAAAACGAGTCAAAATTCTATTAGCACCTTTCCCAGGCCCCCACGAGACCCTTAGAGATAAATTTAATTACAGAGAAACCCACAATTTTTTAAAAAGGGTTAAAACACCCCTGTCGTTAAAATGACGTTTCAAATGGTTGAATTAAAAACTATGGCATGGACATTTTAGTCAATACACAAAAACAAGACAATACGTTTTGTGCAACTTTGTGGGTTGTATGAGCTACACTAAAGACTTTTACGTAAAGTTTATCCATCGATTCAATATATTTTATAAAAATATAAAAATATAATATTATTAATTAGTCTGTAAAATATATAGAGATACAATTTAAAAAATTTTAATTATTATCCAATAATACATCGATATAACTCGTAGGATTTGTTCTTCGACTGGTCATGATATAATATAGCTCATGGACATATCAAGCCATGTTGAATATGGTATTTTTATTTTCATGACAGATAATTATTGGAATTTAATATTTTAATGAGACAAGAATGTAATTACAATAATAACCTTAAATTATTATGAAAGTGGTATCATAAGACAGGTTGACTTTGTATAGTTAGGTAATTGACCAAATTTCATTTTAGTTTGAAAAAAAAAAATCCATATGGAAGAGCTTTTGCATTGAAGTCCCATAAATATAGGTAGAATTACCTTTTTAACCTTGTTTGTGAGACTGATGAGTCTCCATTTTGGGCATAGCATTGGGGTTTAACAGTGCAAAAACCCCAAACCTAGTTTGTCCCAAAATTGTGGCAAAACATAAGAGATAGCTAGGAAAGTAGTTAAATTATTTAGTGGTTACAAGGGTAATTTAGTCTTTTCACGTGAACTCAAAGAGCTTTTTGGTCATTTTCTTATCATTAATAATAAATATGTACTTTCTGTTGTATTATTCAATAAGAATGGTTGTATAATCGACCAATACGTATGTTTTATAATTTGATATTGAATTATCCTGAAGTCGAGAAATTCCAACGTCTCTCACCCCAAAAATTTTAATTTTTTATTTTTTCGTTGATGGAGAATCCGATTCAAATATGCTTTTATTGATTAAAGTTAGGAATTCAATCTTGGGCCCAGACCCCTTTCTGTGGGCAGCTTAATTTTCATTTTGCTTCTGGCTGATGCTGCCATTTGCCTAACTTCTTTTTTTTTTTTTTTTTTTTTTAATTGTTAATTTTATTATCATCTGCTTGACAATTGTGGTCTGTTTTGAGACTAAGACTACCATAAACATGGTACCTTCATCATTGTTTCATTGACCCTTGGATTATGTTGTTGAAAGTTGGAGCCTGCCTTAATCGCAACTTTGAATTTAGAGTGGATTTAATTTTTCCAAATTAAATATTGTTTATCAAATATCATTCTTATTTTCTAAAATTTGAAAAACTTAGAAGGGCAACTTAGCTTATTGGTCATGGGGAGGAAGGAAGGCCTCTGTTGCTCAAAGAAGGGGGGCATTTGGTAGAATTGTTGGGAGTGAGGTGAGCTAAATCTAATCGTTATCGGCTAATATTATGACCTAATATTAGGTCATATTTTGTTTTTCGATCAAATACCTAAGAGTTATAAGTAAGAATATCAATACAATGAGAGGATATAATGAAAATAATACGTTATGCCAAGATAATGAAAGGGATGTGAGGTTTGCTAGAAGTTGTGATGGTCATCGAAGTGATCAAGGAACAGTAATGATGGAGTTGAAGAGAAATTTAAGGTCGGTGCCAATCGCAAGAGGATTTGTAAGATAAATAACACTATTGTTTAGAATGATAATTTAAGGGAGAGAAAAAAAAAAAAAAAAAAACTAGATTTACTACATTACGTGTTTTGGGTCATTTGGGTCTTCATAACTGTAAAGACAAATTTCTATCACCTAACTTTTAAAAATTTAAATCCTTATTTATTTACTTTTTTTTATTTATATATTTTTGATAAAATAACTAAATTACCTTCATAAAAAATAAATAATTATAATAAATTTTATAAAATTAAAAAAACAATCACTGTCACCGATAATAAAATCAAGTAATCAAAATGATCATTTAGTTTTAAGAGTAGTCGATCTGACTGTCTCTATTAGTGACCAATATTAGCAATGACTGGTGGGGTCAAACCTACTATTTCTAACTGTTTATGATTGTTTTTGCTAACGGAGACGATTAGTCAAAGTTACCCCTGAAATTAAATAACTATTTTTTATCATTTGATTCTATTATTGACGATGATGGTTACTTATAAATTTTTGTAAAATTTTAACATATTTTAAAATTTGCTTATATTTTTTATATTTTAATAACATTTTTTTTATTATTTTAAGGTATTTTTAATAAAATAATAAAAATACATTTTCGATCGTCAAAAATCAACTATTAACCATTAAATTTAATCATTGATTTTTATCAATAAATAAATATTTTATTTTTTAAAATTTAAAAATAAAAATTGATCTTTACAAGAAATCTCAAGTGAGAATTAATTTCTGGATATCAAAGTACCTATTATTTAGGGTATAAGTATTTTAAAGTTAATTTTAATAGTTTTAAACCCAAAGGCACGCCAAAACTAGTAAGGACGGATGATTTGTCTTTGATTGTAAATGATGAAACGGGGGCCCAAGGTAATAAACATCGGCGCTAACTCCGTTTCGCTGCTTAACTTTGACTTCGTTGAGTCAAATTTTTTGAGTTTTAATTATCATTATTACAATTTTATTGAAGCTGAAAACACAGTTCATTAAATCAATTTCCTAATTTCTAAAAATATCAAGATTTACTTGAAAAAACAATACTATATTAATTTCAGCAGTGTTCAGTAACGAACAGAAAAAGGATTGGAGTCAAAGAGAGTACTAGCGTTTGAGAGCTCTGGAGTCCTCCAACCTCACCCACTTTACCTTTTGTCATTTTTAATTTCTTCAAATTTCATTGCCATTTTGACCTTAATTAGGGTTTCTTCTTTTCTTTTCATTTCGTTTCATTTCGTTTCAACTTTAACTTGCCTCTTTACTTCAACCTATTAGACTGCGAGGAAGATCTGTTGGGTCGTTTCTTTACTGGCGTTTTCCTTGGTGTTTCGCTCTCTCTGTCCTTTTTTTTTTCTCTCTCAGGTGTGAAACCGGAGAATAAGGTTGCTTTTACTTGAAGGGTTCGTCGAATTTTCTACTGGAATATTGTGGCTTTAGGTTCTTGTTTTTCTTTCGATTTTGATTTTTCGATTTGGGTTTTCTTGGGGTGGTATTTTGGAATCCTGGTTTCGTTACGAGATTGTGAGCTTGAGATTTGAGGCTGATTCAGTTGGGTGCTTTTGGATTTGATAAAGCTTGGAAAAAGGGTATGCTTTTTTGCTGCTTACATATATCTTGTCTTGGGTTTGATTTCTGTTGCCTTTGGTGAAAGTTTTGATCTGTTTCGAGATTGAATTGTTCTTAAAGTTTGGTCTGGGGGGTTGTTTTAAGCTTGAATTTGGAGGTTTTGGGTTCTTTTATATTGACTTTTTGCAGTCGTTTGAAATATGGTGTTGAGAGGAAATTTAATATTGGGCTATTGAAGCAAGTGTTAAGTTCTCTTGAAAGATTACTGAGGCTATTTGAAGTTGTGGGACTTCTTGTGAAAGATTTTGAATGATGTATGGGAAGGAAATCAATACTTGGTTTGCCGTAGCTAGTATTTTGAGGTGTTGATGTAGAGAGATCGGTACCAGTATGGCTTGAATTTGGAGTTGTGGTATGCTATTTGAAGCGTTTCAATGGTTTGATTTTATAGGCATTTGATAAGTTTGTTTAGATTTTGGAGCACAGTTAGAATTGAGTTTCTCAAAATGGATAACTCAAAAAATAGGCATAATAATGATCATCTGGGAGTGAATAAGATGGGTAAGAATATACGGAAGAGCCCTTTGCACCAACCTAATTTTGCTGCTAATAACAATGCTAATAGGCAACAACCGCAGCCTCAGGTTTACAACATAAGCAAGAATGACTTTAGGAACATTGTGCAGCAGCTCACTGGTTCACCTTCACAAGAACCTTTGCCTAGACCTCCCCAAAATCCACCAAAGCCCCAAAGTATGCGGTTGCAGAAGATACGGCCACCTCCATTAACACCCATTAACCGACCTCATATACCCCCTATGGCCTCTGCTCCTGCTCCAATGCCTGGTCCACTTCCACCCCATGTTCCTTACAATAATAACTTTGCGAGGCCTTCTGCTTCATATGGACCACCAGTGTCACAATATGGACAACTACAACCAATGGCACCTTGGGACAACTCAGGTTGGCCTAATGCAGCTGAGTCTCCCATTTCAGCTTTTATGCGCGACCTTCAAAATGTTATTGGAGATCCTGGTCCTAGGGGAAACCAAGCTCCGCCTCCCCCACATGCACAGTTACATCCACCACCTCAAGTTCAGGGTCAAGTTCACCCTCAGCCACCATCATCTGGGTTGCTTCCAAGCCCACCTATGACTGGTCTTCCTTCACCTAGAGTAAATGGTCCAGGTCCAGTCCCATTGATGCCTAATCTCCCTTCTCTGCGAATGAATGGACCTCCACTTTTACCATCGCCAACCTCTCAGTTCCTTTTGCCATCTCCTACTGGTTACATGAACTTTTTCTCACCCCGTTCACCTTATCCATTGCTTTCTCCAGGTTCTCAGTTTCCTCCACCACTGACACCCAACTTTGCATTTTCCCCCATGGCTCAGTCTGGGATTTTAGGTCCGGGGCCTCAACCCCCGCACTCACCTGGTGCCTTTTTTCCATTATCACCTTCTGGATTTTTCCCTCTCTCAAGTCCAAGATGGAGGAATCAATAACCAAGGCATAACATTGTTGTATTCTTGAGTTCCTACCAGATTTGGAGCTGGCACCTTCTTTATGCTTGCTTATATGGTTATCATGGGAAATCCATCGGTGAAAATGTAATGTACAATGGTGTAAGAAGACCTATGAAAAGTTTGTTCTCTTCTTTTCTAGGTCTTTTATTGTTAAGTTTTCTGCCTTTTTTTATTGATGCCAATACTGCAGCTTGCTTGAGAATAGATTTTGCTGCAGCTACAATGTTTTCTTGTTCTTGGGGAAGTTTACATTAGGTGGAATAGTGAAGATCTTACAACTCAACTGGTTACCTAGACAGGAGTTAAGAATACAGAGATCAAATTTTATATATAGGCAAACCTAGTGGAAGAATTCTTATGTACTTTTAATATTCAAAGCCCTGATCTTTTGTTGTTGTACCATTTTCTTCTCAATGAATTGTTGAATCATTTCAAATTTTTAGGTTTACTTGAATTGTTGTATGAGCTAATTGGCTGCTTTGGTTTTGTAATTCTTATTAGTTATTTGTTCAAAGCTACTTATTAGTAGAGATAATTGACCGCTTATAGTTTTTAAACCTTGTAAAATTAGGAAGAATTTCTTCATATTATTGATTGAACTGAAGATACACATATCATGCATGGTAGTGCACCTACTTTTGATTGAGTTTTCCCCTTTTCATTTAAGAAATTTGTTTTTTTAATTCATTTTTTAGTTATAGGATCTTGGTGATTTCCCGTCTAAACTTCATTCGAAAAGACAGGTTGCTTATACCAGTATTTATGCGAACTCTAAATTAAAGTATGGAAGATTGAATGTGGTCCTCTGGACCCTCCTATAACTTTTGGATGTAAACCTTTGTTGGTGGTATAGGAGGAAGTCTTATTAAAATGCAGTTATAAACTGACTTGTATAGCTATGGAGTGGTAGGTGGGCAACTGATTAATGTAGAAGTAAAGTCCTCTGTGCCCTCCTATAACTTTTGGATGTAAACCTTTGTTGGTGGTATACAAGGAAGTCTTATTAAAATGCAGTTATAAACTGACTTGTATAGCTATGGAGTGGTAGGTGGGCAACTGATTAATGTAGAAGAAAAATCCCGGATAAGAGTTTGCTTCCTGTGGCCACAAATTAAGTCTGGGTGCCTTAATGATTGCTTGATGTTCTTGAAGTAGAGATTGCTGATCCAGAAAGTCCCTGTTACAAGCATTGTTTGAGAAACTGAACGGCAAGGTTCAGATTATGTGTACTTACAGTTCAATCAGAATTGTTTTGGAAAAAGGGGAAAATGTGTTGGAAGGTTTTAGTGAATTCCAGCCAAGCCTGCAACTCTGCCTCTTGTTTGTATTTATTTACAATTCAATCAGAATTGTTTTGAAAAATGAGATTGGGCCTGGAAAAGTAATAAATCTGAGCTGCATTAGAGTGAAGTCAAGTCGAAAGGAACAGGAACCGCCGAGCAGAATTCACGGCTAATTTCAAACCCAGTTGTCCTCAATCCATTCAATTCACTAAACAATCTCAGCTTGGAAGTCGTTTCTTTGACTTACGCACAGACAAGCATATTTTAATGACAATTTTTGGTTAGAATTAATTTCAACCCTAGCATGTGCTACATTATAATGCCTTCGTCTCCATCACTGCATTGAAGGGTATTAATGTCATTTTCTGTAAATATTGGTAATATTAGGGTGTAAACATCATTTTCAAATTTTATTAGGACTAAATGAATAGTTTTTCTATTTTAGGTTAGAAGTGATCATATTTAATTTATATATTTTAAAAATATATTATAATCTTAATAACTTATAATATAATGTTTAGATTCTTGATTTATTGTATGCTTTAGCGTGCAATTTTTATTTTCGAAATAAATTAAATGATATATTACAATTTTAAAAAATTTAAAAATAGTCAAAACTTTTTACAAAATTTAAAAAACCCCTTGAAATTTATTAACATTTTAAAGATTTTTTAAAAATTATAATTTATTATTGAATATACAATTCCATGTTATTATACTCTAAAATTAATATAAATTAGAATAAAAATATTTAACCAAATTTTGGAACCAAAATATTATTTAGTTATCCTTTAATAGTTTTATAAAAAAAGTAGTAAATAAATTTGATTTATAAATAAAAATTAAAATTTTCAAATTTAAAATATGAAAATAAGTCTTTTTTTTTGTACATTAAGTGGAAAATATATACATAATTTTATACATACATACATACATACATACGTAAGTACATATATATATTTATACATACATACATACATACATACGTAAGTACATATATATATATATATAAACTTCAAATTATTTTTACACATATATATATATACACACATACATCATATTACGGTTGAATTCAAAATAATTTAAATTTGAATTTAGTGTGGTTAAAAAAGAGAAGAGCTCAAATTCAATGAATTTAGATAATATGAACTCAAGTTTGTGTTTTGATGAGTCGAATTAAATCTCTTAACAAACTTCTTAGTAAATCTTTTAACATATAAATTATTAGAATGATATTATTTTAATTGATTTAAATTGAATTTTTTCAAGTTCGTGGGTTTGTAAGTTGAACACCTCTCAAGTTTAAACTCGATTTATTTCAAACTTATTCAAGTTAAAATCAAAAGTAAATTTGAACAAATTTAGATTGAATCCAACTCTAATTCACAATGTTTGGTATGAAAAAGTCGACGAATGAAAAATTATATTAATGCATTTTTCATATTTGAAAATACTATTTTAAAATAACATAAAATTTGTTTTTATCCTAATTTATAATATATTTATTTAGGGAAGGAACATCAAGCTAGAGAATCTTAATATAATATTTAGCTAATTAAATTTATAATAAAATTAACTTATTAAAATAATAAATGTAATTGTCATGATGGTGCATTTATAAGTAAAAGAGAATAATTTAAAATAAAATTTAACTTTAAAATTATATATAATTATTACTTTAATAATCATCTTTAATAACTCTTAAAAACGTTGGATAATTGTTATATTGAAAATTGGATTAAATATATCTCTTTCAATACATATAATAAAATAATTATTCAACAAATATTTTTTATTCGATTTCATAAATGATATTTTCACAATCCTCGTTACAAAAAATATTTTTTCAACATTGTATTTGTTAAAAATAGAAAATAAATCATTTAAACTTAAATATATCACGTAAAAAAGTAATTCAAAATTCAATTAATAGAAATAGAATTCATAATTAAAATATGGAGTAAAATTAGTTTGGCATTTGAAATTTTTTACTTTTGAAAAATGCAGCTATAATAGAATATCCTCTCAAATTGTCATCTTCACGAACGAGCAAAATGTGTAACGAAACTCTTAAATTATGATAAAGATTTAGAATTGATAATGATTTAAAATTACAAATTAGTGTTAGAGCTTATTTAAAATTCCTAATTTAGTCACTAATTCTTACCACTAAAATTTCTAATTTTAGTTGCTACCCTAATGTATTTAAGATTCCTAATTTAATTATTATTAGAAATTTATTATCAAAAGGATCCTATTGTATTAATGATTAAGCTTTGTATTTTTTGGATCAAGATTGTCAAATTGCTCTTCGGCCCAAAGTTTAGAATGCCAGACTACTTCTTTCTAATATTTTGTGGTTTAAAGTTTGTAAGTATGTTATGTATATTAATTTGATAATTAATAATAATATATTATTATATTATTAATTTAAAATTATTTAATTTTATGGTAATATATTGTTAGTAAAATTAGTACTTATAATAAACGAATATAATTATATTATGGGCACAAAATTAACAATTGTTTAAGATTATAATGTGGACCAAAGTAATTTTTATAAGGTTAGATCTAAATTAAATTAAGTTCGAGTTTAACCTAATTTGAGTTTGACTCGATCTAAATGAAGCTAAGCTCAAGTCTGACTAAGTATCAAACTAAATCAAACTAAAAAAATCAAAATAATTAGATATAAAGTTCATCTGATTTGACCCCTAGGCTTGGCCTAGCGGTAAAGGCCTTGGCCAACTCTTGTAATGGCCAGGGTTCAAACTGCAGTGAAATCAATAATTCTTGATTTATTCGATCGTGTTTAAATTATCCGATCAGTTAGGGTTGACCGACTCCTATAGATAGGATTCCCAGGTTATTAAAAAAAAAAAAAAACAAGTTCATCTGATTTGAACTTGTTTAGGATTCTTAGTTTTGAGGGAGAAAAATTTAAAATTAACACCATTTAAACTGAAAGTAATTAGATATTAAAGTACAGTAATAAGCAATAAAATTTTTTTCAAATAAAAGAAAAACCTAAAGTTAAAAATGGCAGAAATTAAGGCCGTAATAATCTCAAAAGAAGAATCTAGAAAGCTTGACAGGATATAAAGTAAGAGACTCAAATCAATCACCTTAATTAATATAAAACTTAGCATCTCCATTAATTAATAGGTCAAGTGGGCAAGTTGCAGAGGCAGAGCCAGTGAAGTGGCCTTTCGTCTTCTTAAAGAGGCCGGTCGCTTTCCATAAACTTTATATTATGGTGAAGAAGATAAGTGCTCCTCACATGCTCTTCACAATCTAAACTTGTGATCGTTATTTAAAGTTTATTAAATAAATGTACATACGTGTATATTTTAATATCAACTGTTCTTGTTCTCCAGAATAATTTTAATTGAAATTTTGGGAAAAAGTTTTGAGAATTCCATCGCTTCAGAATCTTTTCCAGGAAAATTCAAGTGTTCGTCCCCACTTGTTTATCCAATCCAGTTCCGGATAAAGATGTTCCAACTAGATTTTCGTATTTTTAGAGCGTTCAATTTTCATTTCTTTGCATTTTCTCTCCCAAATTGTTGCTTTCAGGAATATGAATCCAAATTAAGTCCATTAGTACTCACGATCTTGGGTATAAAATAATGTAGGGAAAGATGTGGTTCAATCTCATCCATACAATTTTATAAAATCTAGCAGACTTATTTTCCCAGTTCAAAAGCTGAACCTAACATGGCGACGTTGACAGACACGATACAGATTCACTCTCTAAACACCGCCATCTTATAATCTTCTCCAAAACCCTAATCCAACTCTGCAACAGTAGATTCAGAGACAGAGCTTCTGCATGAAGTCTGAAGCTCACTCGCCAATCAAAATCCTGGGTTTCGACCTTAATCATGCATGATTGTGATCTGACTCTCCGGATGATTAATGATGTGTACAGTTGGCGGATATCTTCATGGTTTGGGAAAATATTAACGACATTTTTTTTATCGTTAAACTGAAAAAAGGTCAATTTGATGGTAAGAAGTTACCAGAAATGGGGTCAGACTAAGGGGCTGTTTATTTGCAGTATATTTAGCCTCCCCAGAAATTCCACGGTCTTTTCTTTTTTTTCAACCTGGCCATTCTCATCTTTTTTTCTTTTTTTTTAGCTCTTTCTGTAGATTCGTTCCTCCATAAATTCCACTCCCAGCCCCACCTCACTCTCTCTATTTTCTCGAGGGGACCAATGGCTAGACCTTGAATTTCTACCGTTTCAAACAGAGAAAGAAGAAAGAAGAAATAGAAGCCCCACTTAGTGCAATCTGATTCTTAGATTTAAGCACAAAAGTCAAAAGCTTAATTCTGCTAAAATAATTAAGCTCTTAATTAGCTATTTAATTGCAAATTTAATACAAAACTGTAATGGAGCTAGATTCTGCTAAAATAATTAAGCACTTAATTAGCTATTTAATTGCAAATTTAATACAGAAGTGTAATGGAAAACCTGAGTTAAACATATCTGTACACATGCATTGGCCATTTCATTGTAATCGTAATTCCAACATTTTACCCAGACGAAATCACGTGGCAGATCAGTCAAAAACTATAAACAAAAAGGATATTTCCGGTGATTCAACACAGCTTTAAATAAAAAATATACTCACAGAGCTGAAAGGAAAATTAAAAAGAAAAACAAGCAGGATAATTATTGCTGTTCCTGTTTTTTTCTTTCGCTGTCATATCACCCGAGCCTCCCTTGCCAACCCATCAGCGACCGATGCCAGCTTCTGCAAGTTCAGCTTCACCACCGTGTCTGCAAAGAGACGTGTGTCCTCCTCGGTGTTCCCTTCAGGCACATCAACAACGTATGATTCTAAAACAACGGTCCAGATCCTGCCGTCGCGATTAAAACCATGCACCGTTGTCACCGACCTGTAATTCCTCAACCTATGTTCACCTCCGATAATACTAAACCCCGTTACCCCATTTTCGTCGTCCAGAATGTCAAGCCTCTCCGTGCTGGTCGCCGCAGGCAGCCCCGAAATGACGTTGACGTCCCTGGTGGACCCCACGACCATTTGGAAATCGTCCGCCACGGAACAGCTTTTGATGAAGTGTTTGTACGACTGGGGCTTGTCGAAACGCCTCACGATCGACCAAACGACGTCCTCCGGGGCGTTTATGCGCTGTACTAGCAGAGAGGAGCATGTGTTTTCGCTTAGTTGGTACGTGTGGTATTCGACCACCTGTCCTTTTAACTCCTCGAACTCGTCCTGGGTTAACCCGGGCGGAGCCGTTAAGTGATGAAGCGTGTACGTTGGTTCAGTTTCTGGGATAGGGTTAGGGTTAGGGTTAGGATTAGGAGGGCTTTCCATTGAAGAAGAGGATTCAGCCTCAGGTTTGATGTCCATTGAAGAGAGAGAGAGAGAGAGGGGGGGAGAGAGAGATAAGGCCATCAGGGATTTTATTGTGGGGGATAGAAGAATTATGAGGGGTAAAAAGGGAAAAAGGAATATTTAATGAATTATTAAATAAAAAAAGTTAACAAATATATCATAAATCATAAATTGAGATGTAAGAAAGTTGAGGACAGGTGGGTTGGGTTGGGACATGCCAAATTTTTCTTTAAAAAAATATTTTATTTTATGAAAATTAATTAAAATAATTTAATTTTATTAGAATTCCCGTACCCCCTATTATAATCAAAAATCTCAAATTAGCTGTTAACTAATATTATTTACCTTAATAATATTAAATTATTTTAATCTTTTTTATATATTTTCTATTATAATATTTATTTAAATATGATGTAACTTCAAGGACCAATAATTCAGTAATCTGAGGAGGTTTTCAATAAGATCTTTCCCTTAGTTTTCCTCATCAGAAGTTTCTTCTTGTCTCAATCCATTGAAATTTTCTTATTCATTGGTGACGAAGTGGTTTTTGAAGCTGATATTAAATTTGTTTGAATTTGCTTTCAAGGGCAGTTCAGCAGAATCCAATTAGAGTTCAATGGCTTAAAAGCTCGCTTAATAATTGGGTGGCCAAATTACTATTTCTCACCCCCAGATCGGTGAAGTGACATTTTCCATCAATTAACCATTAAATATTATTATTATATTCAAATATTATTTTATTTTTTTAAAATTTACACTATTTATGTTTTATGTTTTAAAAATATATTATAAATTTTTTTTTTGATAATCCAATAATTTTTATCCATACTAAGCAGTTAACCTGAGAGCCTGTGACCACCTAAATCCACAATCATAAACAGGATAAATCAAAAGTTACTGATTTTTCTAAACCATCATTTTGAATAATCAAGACTCTTATGATTGTATTGTGTTACTTAATTTAATAAAAAACATATTAAAATTTAAAAAATTTAAAAATATACGTGAAAGTTTTTTTAGGCAAAAAAATACTTAAAATTTTAAAATTTTTTTAATATAAATCTGATTTAAGAAATAAAATAAAATTCGCATTTTGGATTTCTGGGGGGAGGGGGGGCCGGGGGGGTGGGGTGCTGTAATCACAACAAGGAGATAACAAAAGGAATTGGTGGAAAGATGAAGGTCAATTTTGGCGTTGTCGACAAGCCTAAAAATCTTCCGAATTTGGTCAAACAGTAAATCTAGAACTAATTACTCTCTGTTTTTTGTTCTTAATTTCAACATTATTGATAATTAAAGTGTGTTTTTGATCACTTATTAGGGTGTTAATTAAGTATAATTAATTAATATTAAATTAGAGCTTGCGTGGCAAAGAAAATCGGCGTCCAGATCACTCCACGGCAGCTCCAGCTAAGCAAGCCATTGTCATAATGACTAAAACCTTACGAAATACTTGGAATAAGAAGGTCTTATAATAAATATTAAAAAAATAATAAATATTTTAGAGAGTTGTTGCTATTTTAATTAAATTTATGTCAAAGGACAATTTTCCACCCACTATTTACTAAACTATTAAAGTTTACCTATTAAATTTGAAAAAATTAAATTCTCAACCTTTATTAAAAATCAAATGAAATTTATGTTAATTTATTTAAATATTATGATAAAAATATATTTGAACTATAAATGTTATGTTTTCAAATTTAATAAGGGTATATAAATTATTTTATTTCTTGTTTTAAAAATTATTATATTTACTTATTATTTTAAAAATATTTTTGAATCTCAATAATTTGTCATATGATATTTACACTATAAAATTCTTTAAATTTTAAAAAAATTAACTTAGAATTTCAGAAAACACTCATTTTTTTAATTTTAAAAAATCCCTGAAGTTTAAAAAATGTATATTTTATCCCAAATATATATCATGTTATTTAAATATTATGATAGAGATTTTTTTGAAATATAAAAATTATTTTTTTAACTTGCAAAGGTAAATAAATAATTTTCTTATTTGATTTTAAAAATTATTACATTCACTTATATATTTTAAAAATATATTATAATCTCAATAGTTTGTAGTGAGATATTTATACTCTTAATTTGTTATGTTTTTGGGATGTAATTATGAATTTTGAAATCATTGAGGGGCATATTAAAATTTTAAAATTTCAAAACACCCTAAATTTTTTTTTTTCAAACATCCATATTTTTTTTTAAATTTCAAAACTCTCTAAACTTTTAAAAAATTATAATTTAGCTCAAATATATTATTATTTATTATTAAATCCCATAGTAATTAAATTTTTATTAATATAAATTAAAGTAAAATTATTTAATAAAATTTTAAGAATAAAGTATTATTCAATTTGAAGGTACTTTTACCTTTTTTAAATCAACTTAAATCAATAATATAGTAGTCGAAAAAGAAAGAGTGGGCTCGGCACGAGAAAGGAATTAATATTTATATTACATATTTAAAATAATTTTATATTTTATTAAAAATAATAAAATTAAACTGTTTTTATTAACAGAGTTTTCAAATTTAAGTTCTCAAAATTCGGTGGCAAAATAAACATTGGACCTTGACTTATACGGTAAAGTAGAAAGAATTAATGTTGGAAACTTTGTCCCATATGCATTGATGAGACATGACATTGAATTTTCAATATTAATGTTTAATCCCTATTCCAAATTAAATTAGGTTGCCAACCGATTCATAATGGTTCCACCTCCTCCAACAACTGCTTTGACACTAGATTGCCACAAGCCCCAAGGTGAGCAGTGCCCACCTCTTCCTCATACTAGCATGCTTTTTTCTTCATTTGGCTTGTTCTTTCCTTTTCTGCATGCTTTTCTTCCTCCATGATCCTTGTAATTCTTCTCCAGAGAAACAGGACGCCTGGAATTATGAGTTTGTTTTCCATTTCCCATTTGATGTTGCAGCTTCAGCTTCGATGGGGCTTTTTGTTATTCTGATAAAATGAGCTTCTGGGATCATGATAAGATACATGTCACTTGTAATAAGGTGTTTGTATTTCCTCATTAGATACATGGCTTGGAATATAATTTTGATAAGAGAACAAGTGGCTGCATTCATTGCTTTCTTTTATTCAATTGCTGAAACACTATCATAGGATTCCTGGAATATATCAATAGAAACATCCACTCTATATCTTTAACATGAAATTCAATTGCAGGAAAATGTTAAAAACAGAAAGTTCCATGAGAGTTATTTGTGAAAGAATGTTTCTTCCAGAACACAAATTAAACTTGAAGAAAACTTACGAAAGTAAGAAGCCTGTTTTCATATGGCTAAAGAATTCTTCAAGTGAAAAGGTATCATTCACTGACTTGAAGATGGCTTTTAAATGGGTAAGATGATAACAGTGGTTAATGTTCACCCAAATCCTTGGCCAGCAACTGGTGACAGACAGTAGAATTACCCCAAACTAGACCTTGTCATCTCATATGCCAAGAAGCATGCTGCATTTGCAGGAACACTACGAGCCATTGCAGGGCCAAAACCCTTGTACAAGCCTTTGAGACCTTCTGTTTTTCGGATCTTCAGAAAAGCATCAAATGAACCAGAGTATTTGGGATTTTTGTAGTCATCCACCTGAATAACACTTTTTACAACATCAGTGGGATAGACACCTGCCCAGAACGAAGCTCCAGCTATACCTCCTGCCACAATTAAAGAGCCTCTTCCCAACTGAGATGTGTCCTGGCCTCCAGCCATGTACTGTTTCAGTCCTTCATAGACACCAAACATGGCTGCATTTCCAGGAACCTCCCTTGCCATTGTGGGAACCAAGCCTTTGAAAAGACCCACCGCACCACCTTCTGATCTGAGAACATGCCTGGCAACATCCATTGGTCCACCATACTTCACTGCCACACTGGCTGAACCAGAACCTGCTAATGCACTTTGTGCTTGCAATCTGTTCTCACCACGAAACACAAGCAGTTAGCAGGTGTATACCTGTTTTAACAACAAGATGGCAAATCAAAGACTTACAATTGATTGTCTAAAGAATAGTTTAAAATCTATCAAATTAATCAGGAACGCTATCAATCATCTGCAATTTACCAGAGAAGAAGCAAATTAATTTTTTTGCTAGAGATAATTGATTCAGATGCTTCAAAAGTTCAAAAAACATTAAAGAGTATAGACTATTTTTTAAACGTTTTAAATTCCTTTCTCTCATTAGATATCAAAAGTAATTATTCAGAACATGAAATTTCTCAATATTACTATTGAGCTACATGAGGGGAAAAAAAAAAAAAAAAAACTTCAGAGAGATCAAAAAATCAAAACATTAAAAGAGAACAGGAAGTTTAGTCCAAGTGCAACCAACTTTGACGATCAACTCAAAAGCTGTAATGGAATAAAAAATTCATAGTATGCTAACCTGCATTTTATCAACTCAGTGGGGCAAGCAAGGAATGAAACAGCAACTCCAGCTCCAGCTCCAGCAATAATCTGCTGGTTAACTGTAAGGGGTTCACCAGGTTTAGACCTCAGCAATGCCTCCATTTGTCCCCTCACAGTGAAGAGGAGGGCATTGAAAGCTGCCACAGTTGCAAGAGGAGCCCCCATACCCTTGTACAATCCCCTTGGGCCTTCAGCAGCGACAGTTTGCTTGACAGCATCAATTGCACCAGAATACTTGGGAGGCTGGCCTGGAAGTGGAGCAGGCTGGCTTTGAAGCTTGACCTTTATGGTGTCAAATGGGTGCCCAACTATCAATTGTGCAGCCCCTCCAACAGTCCCTGAAATTAGGTCCTTGGCTACATCTGCCATCTGCAAAATTTGCATGCAAGCAAAAATTCACATAATAGAGTGGACTAACGCAAATTATGTAAAGGAAACAATAATTTTGATAGAGTTGAAACCACTGAAAACAATTGAGATAGAGAACATCTCCAATTCTTATTCTAGCTTCAACTACAGCATCAAGTCTAATTGCATACCCAAAAAGGACCTATTCCAAACTCATTTGCATCCTTAATTCTTTATGGCAGATACCTAGAAAGTGGAATATACAGAAAAAACTAATACAGATTCAAGCCCTATTAAAACCATAAGTCCCAAGGGGTGAACACATGATGGCAAAGAGGCTACAATTATGTTCTACAAGCCATAACACTTATTAAACAAACATGAAATCATCCTAAAAATACATAGAAAGATGAATAAACTTCCAGCAGCAAACTTAGGTATACAGTCAAGTTTAAAGTGAACTTAATCGAATGAGAGAACCGCCTTTATGAAAATTAAATAAACACCTTAGACAGGAAAACCTCCAATTTATAATTTCTTACACCCTGGGATACTTAGTTATGAGTCCCACACAACTGAGGCAGCTGTGAGTTCTAATTGAATATACACTTATTCACGGAAGATAGATAAATTACCACAGTTATATTTCTGCCTCCAATTAAGCAAATGCTAGCCCTAAATTATGCCCTGCTATTGGATTTGAAACATAATCTAATCATGTTACCCCACAGGCTATTAAAAACAAACATTTACATTTTCTTGAAAAGCATGACCGCAATCAGACACCAATAAGAAAATATCTTCCCAGATAGGAAACTCTCCACTCAACAAAATAAACTAAGCATCACTAAGTGAATCCACCAGGAAAAATACATAAAAATGACATTTTTTTTTTTGTTGCTAACATTTTAACAAATTAAAGATAAAGGCTGGTAAACGATCTTTGCCCATGAGCAGATTAAATTCAACTCACTAGGAAGCATGAGCAAACGAGTTTCTACAATGCTAATATACAATCAAGGAATTAAATTCAAAGCCTTAGCCAGAGAAACAACAGGTTAAATCCGCTTAGGTGTAAGAAAAACTGTGATAAGCATATCTGCCAATGCATCATTCCTCAAGATGCTTGACTCAGGAACATATATTAAATAAATGAACAGTAAACAAGATTACGAGAAGAAATTGAAAGCTGAAATGGGTTATTGTTGCTTATCAACATAGATAAACAGCATATTAGAGACTGGTAGATCCCAAACTGATAAGACTTAAATACTGCTAAAGCTCAAATAAGTTACACACGCGTCCAAACAGAAATGTCGCGAAAACGAGGCTTCAAAATCAGGAAATATGTGTAATCCAATTAAGCGAAACAAACTCATCCAATCCAAATACATTTTCTACACCATATTAATTCAAGTTACAAACATCCCATATGAAAATCTCATCCAATGTAACAGTTACAATCAATAAACAAAGAAAAGAAAACTTAACCACACCACCCCAAAAAAAGAGGAATAATTCCTACCAGAGCCGATTCTTGCAGGCACCACTCCAATGAATATGAAAAGAATCGAATACGATGAAAGTTGCTTTTCTCAGACAATTAAACCTGACAACATTAAAGAAATGCAAGTGAATACCACAGTGGAGTGTTGGGTGATGGGTTTTGGAAGACCCAGAGAATCTTGAAATACGAAACTGAACCTTGTGTTACAGTCTCATATCACAACCCCAGGAGAGTGGTTGAAGTTAAATAACAATCTACCCATAATGTTGGTGGGTGTGTGGAGTTAACTTCACAACAGAAAGATGTGGCTGCAAAAATATAAAAAAAACTATTGCTGGAATTGCTGTTGCGATGGATGCTGACAAAAACCAGTAACTTGACCAATCTTGAGCCTCTCTTATGACATCCACCAACTCTTATGTTTCGGGAGAAATTGAGTGGACACTGGCGTGTCAAGTAAGGGGGTTATATTTGGTGAATAGAGACTGGGATAGGAACATGACACACAGTGATATATTTGGTACATGTTAAAAGATTGAAATATATAAATAATTGTTGAATTTTAATTTAGGTTAATAAACTAATATTATAACATTATTTTTTCTTAAATCTTCCTAATATCTTAAATTAAATTTATTAAATACAAATAAGTTATAATAAAACTATGATTATCAAAATTATTTTTTAATGTTTAAGGAGAAGAAGATAATTTGATTATTAGACCAAATACATGTTGAGGTACATATGATTTTTTAAATTTTATATTGATATATCGGTGGAACGAAAGCCAGGTTTCTCTACACTTAACGGGTGTAAGTAGGGCTCAGTTTGACTAATGATAAGCCAATGTTGAACGCTGATTACATATATTTTATAACTGAAATTGGACAAACCTTTATTTTACAGGTTTTACTTGGATGCATGATTGTATGCATTAAACACATGCATAATTCACTTTGCAAGCACACATGCTAAGTGATGGTTTCGTGTAGTCTACCCATGCTAAGGACTACTATTTGAGTAAACTTTGATATTGCTATGCATTCCCATGTATTAATGATAATGTCTATGTGTGAGCAATTTTGGATCAATTATGAGCAAGGGTCTCTTGTGTTAAAAGGACCCATGTGTGGTTAAGTAAAAGTCAATTTATACATGTTCATGTACTTCACTTTACACAATTGTATGCTAAGACTTAAATAAAAACATGATCAAAGGTCTCGTGCAAGTATCTCATACTTTACCAACTTGAAGAAAAGTCAAGATCTCATGCACACCCGTGTATTGGACAAACATGCTTGTGCGAAGGCAAAAATTAAGCCATGTTTGTTCTTATGCAATCAACCAAGTAAGTAACAATGCTACCTCTTGATTCCTTTGAATTCTCATGTATAAAGACACACAAATTTACGTCTATGATGCACACTGTAAGACCCGCCGCCCCGAGTACCCCTACTGCTGAAAAGTCACTGACCTTTTATTTAATAAACTAGAAATTGGGTACCCGAGACGGGAATCCTACGAAAAGATCCTGCTGAACTAATTTACATCACAAGCGGAAGCTGAAACTGAATCTGAAATATACAATGAGCCCAAACTGGCTTTTCATATATTTAACTGTTCTGTACATCTGTTTATACAACTGAAATATACAAAATATATACAAGACCTCACAGGTCCAAACTGAAAGAAAATACAGTTGGAAGTGTGTGTGTGGGGTCCTCCTCGCCAGCCTCAGTCCACCCACTCCTCACCAGCAGCTAACTGACCTGAAAAGGAAGGAAGAAAGAAAGGGATGAGTGATAAAGATCACCCAGTAAGCATTCCTTACTTCCTTCACCCCAAGCAAGCAACACAAACAAGCACACATACCTGGCCTCGGCCATAATCATGCATCTAGTCGCTTGCGGGCACTGAAACTGATTATTGGATATCTGTTATCTGGTTACTGATTTCTGATTATCTAATTAATGCATGTCATGTTATGCTAAACTGAAAAGAAATAACTGCTGATGATGCATGTGTCTGAATAGTCTATGTCTGTATGTACCCGAAGGTACTTGCTGCGCTGATCAGACTGATGAACACAGGGATTCGGCATCCTGGCCAAGTGGGCTGAACATTCTAGCTATAGGCTAGAAAGCTGAATCTGAAATGCTGAGTAGACTGATTGGTGTCAGAAAGCTGGGTCCCACAGATGCCCCCTCGAGTTCACCCCAAAACTATAACCTATACATTGGGTTCTGACTGTTGAAATCTACTGAATTCGGATCCCTAGATCCTCATTCAGGTTATATGCTGTGTCATGCTATGCATATGCTGCATTCTTATCTGAAATCTGTATTATCTGATGATTAATGGCCTTTGGATGGGTTACCAAACCTTTAATAGATCAATTTCTGCATTTTCTGGAAAATCTGACTGACACACGACCGTGCAAGGAAGGCACACGGTCGTGCGACACACACACACAGCCGTGCAGGGTAAGGGCACACGGGCGTGTGCCCCAGCACACGAGACCGTGCGCTAGCCGTGCGGCTGGGCGTGCAGCTCTCGGGAATTTACTGTGCACAACACGCAAAAATGGGACACACGATCGTGTCCCTCAGGACACACGGTCGTGTCCCTGCGATCCAGGCCGTGTGCACTTCGTGCACACTGTCGTGTCCTTGCAAAAACAAGGGCACACGGGCGTGCGCCTTGTCTTGCTCAGACATGACTCGCCTGCAACTACTGAAAACCATCCAATTTCTCATCCAAACTGAAATTAAATGCAATCAACCATCCAAGGCACTTCAATATACACATATCATGCATCAATTTCATCTTCCATCCATTTCTACTGAATTCACCATGGAAACTCAAACATTTCTCTCACATCACACCCACAAGCAAAACAAGCATGGTATTGGATGGAAAATAATCATCTCAAGCATCATATATTATCACATATACTCAATCAAACATGCTGAAAATGGAAACACACGTTTCCAACCACAACAAACATGCATCAAAGCAAGCTGGAAGCACTGGAAGAAGTAAGAAACACTTACCTCTTGACATAGCTGCAGGAAAACTATAACAAGCTAATCTCTCTGCTCTCTTACTGGATTGGGAGCTGCTGGAAACTGAACTTCTCGCCTAGGGCTGGGAGCTGCTGGAAAGAAGAGAAACACTGGCTGAAAATGGGTGAGAAATGAAATAACTCTCCCGTCTCTCACACTTAAACCCACCTGCACGTGCGTGCAGGTTTGGTGCACGGGAGTGCACCTGGGAAAATGAACATAGTTCATTTCTCGCGCTTCGCATGATTAAAACCTCCCTAAAGGCATCATACGAAGACCACACAGCTCTGGAAAACTGCCAACTCGCCCCTGAACTCCGCTAGACCCCCAATCTATCTCTGAATTCTATTTCTAACCCCAAAACTCTACCCCTAAGGGCTTTTCTAAAACTGGGATGCTACACACACTCATGTTTGTACTGACAAGAATAGTTAATTCGACCATTGGAGTATTACTCGAAGTCATTAATAAAAGGGTGACAACTGTAGATTTAGAAGTATACACCCATGCGTTAGAGCAAATTAAAGCAAAACTCTCCTTTAATTACTATCTTAATAAAAATATTTATTAATATACGAATTCTTTCCATTTCCAACAATTAAAATCATATATAAAGGAATTCATTTGAGTAAGAATATGTTAAAGATCATAATTTTCAACAAGCGTATATTCCCATTTTTATTTTCTCTCTCTAAAAGCAGAAAAATTGTTCTTAACTTGTATTTTGGTCTTTGAAAATACAATTCACATTGTAAATATTTCTTTTCAATCTTTTGAGGACAAAATATTGGTTAATTGCTATAAATGACACAATTCTAAGTAATTAGTGTATATGCAAAGAGATTTGATTGAAAACTTTAAGTCAGTTGTTTGAAGAAATGGATATAGGAGTTTTAGAATGAAAAACTTTAAACCACTCAGTCTCTCCTTTCTCTCATTTATTTTGTATTATTATTTTATATTTGATTTAATTTGCATTAAATCAATTTGGAGTTAAAAATTTTAATAATCCTATTCACCCTCACCCTCTAGGATTAATGAGCCTTTGGGGTTTTTCAGCCAAGATCAAGCTCGAACAATTCAAGTTAAGTTTTTGAGTTAAGCTTGGACTTGAGGATGACTGAGACAATGAGTTTGCAAGCTTACGATTCGATTCAAATAAAATATCAATAAGTTTTAAATTTTACATTTACACCTTTAAATCTAATTTCTATTTTTTGAAGTGTTTGATAAATATATAATTTATAAAATTAAATGTAATAATTTGAAAATTAGTGAGTTAAAAATAATTTTTTAAGTCAAATTCAAGTAAGTCAAAATTGCGTTAAGCTTAAGCTCGAGCTAAGGTTTTACCACACACAAAGAAATTTAAATGTAATATTTAGAAAATTAAAAGGTTTAGATATAATTTTTTGAGTTTAACTTGAGTCATCCATTATTGTTTTTGAGTTCAAACTTAAACAAATATATCACTTTTTCGACAAACTCAAGAGTTTAAAATTATGCATCGCATATTTTGTTTCCAAATTTAAATATATATGTTTTACACGAATAAATTTTAAACCCTCGAATAACGAAAATATAATGCTTTATTAGTCAACTCATCAATTTGTATATAAAAATGAGGGATAATAATACATAAACCTATCAAACTTATCATTTTTTTTTTCAATTAAGTGAACAAATTTTGTTTTTTATTAAAAAATTAGGCTTTTAAATTTTCAACTGTGAATATCTGTTGAATGTATAAAACTAAACATAATGATTGTTTATTTTGTGTAATTAGTCTAATATTTTCAATTAAAAATAACGAAAAATTAGCCTCTTTAATTAGAAAATCTAAAGATTTGCTTGTTTTAACAAAAAAGTTTTTAAATACAATTTAAACAAAGTTTAATTTTTTTTAATAGAGAAGGTATTCGACTCCAAGTGCTGATATCTCATAAAAATACTTCATAAGGTTTCATTAACATTTATATATATGAAAATCTGCCTGAGGGGGTTCTGATAACATGAATAGATAGGAAGAATCTTAGCAACCCAATAATTGGGGCAACCAATTTCTGGGCATTCTCTTCTTCTTTTCTTTTTTGCAGGCTTTTTCATCCGTATTTGGCCTACTCTTCCCATTTTTGCATGCTTTTCCATCCTTAATTGGCTTGTTCCCCCCATTTTTGCATGCTTTTTCATCCTTACTACTTGGCTTATTCTCCCCTTTCAGCTGCTTCCAAGTACTATCTGTTAGCTGCTTCCTCCTTTGCTGCTCCTTACCAGGTTTTCCCTGTGATTATATAAACAATAACATTGTAACAACCCACATAATCTTCTGGAGTAAAGACTTCTTTCAATCCTAATAAATAACGGCAGTAAAAAAATGATTTTTTTTTTTACCAAAAGTCAAATAGAAGAGGATTTATAAGTTTAAAGATTTTGCAAGTGGCCTTCTCTCATTATTTGTTGTAAAAAATGTCACCTGGAGTCCTGAAGCATTGGAATGTAGTTGAGAGTCTTTTTTCTGAGACTGAAAGAGAGAGCTGAAAATTGGTGAGGAGCGAAAGAATCCTCGCCTACTTTCCAGGCTCGAAGCTGCATCTTCATCTGTTCTTTTAGTTGAAGATTCATGCACCAAGCTTTGCTAAGAAACAAATTAACAAAGATTAAGATTCTAATTTGCTTTCTGCATGTGATGAGCAAAGATCAATTTATTCACAAAGGTCTGATTTCATCATTTTCCTAGCAGTTAAGATAAACACTCAGATTATTCCATAGGCTCACGTACGAGGCATCAAATACATGCAGTGAAATGATTTCTGTAAATCAGAGAATGTACTTAGTTCCATTCAAGATGATTTCACCTGAGATAGTCGGTTTCCAAGAGCCGTCTCCACTCCTTGAACCTTGTTTATCGTGCCCGGTTGTGTCAAATTTTGTTGTCCTCGTAAGTTATGCAGCTGTTGTCAGATCAAAAAGCACAAGGTTTCCATCGTGATAATATAGTAAGTTTCTGTTAAAATAAGAATAATAATGAAGAGAGAAACTCACAATGACTTCTAAATCATCCAATCTGGTAACATGAGGTGTGGAGTGGTGAGTTTGTTTACCATTTTCCATTGATTTCACAGCTTCAGCTTCAATGATGGATTTTAGTTTCATGATAAGATGAGGTTCTGGGATTATGATATAAGATTATATAACTTGGAAAACAGCCCTCATTTTCCGTCAAGACTACTGATTCTGGTACTCCTGGTCATGTGGGAAGTTGTTAGATATGTGCAATGCTGAACTAAACCAAGTAGAGAGTGGAGATGCTACTTGGTAGCATCTCCTCATCAAAATTACGTGGCTTCTCAAGATTTTGGAAGAAAAATATTGGCGTTAATACAAGATCATTACTTCCATAACTCATACATATCACATCATTTGAAATATATGAAAAATGAAAAAGCAATTTCACATGAAATTCAATTTATTGCTCGTTTTAATTTTGAACCTTGGCTGTCCCCTAGGCTAGCTAACTCTGTACCTTTTCGTATATTTATTTTCTTACAAGACAAATTTCAATTTCCTATCAATAACAAAAAAAAGAAAGGAAAAGAAAACTAGTTTCCTCTATAAAACTGGGTCAAGATCATAAATGATCTAGTACACACCTTAGTAGTATCTGTGTTGACTAACTATTATTTACAAAGGATTATTCTGCAAGAAGTGTTTTGCAGAAACAATCACTATAGGCACAATGAGGTGTCGACATCATTGTATTGGGTTAAGCCAAGAGAAAGACTGAGAGGCACTGAGCATTCAAGTTTCTCATCTTTTGTATCAACATTTCTCACTGCTTTGGATTGCTTGCTTCTCTCTTCTGCTGCACCAGTGTTTTCAAACCCCAATGATAGCTCCAGATTTACAACGTCAAAACTTGGACTAAACCCATTTTCTTCGGCACAAGTTGTCTCGTCTGCATACTTCATGTCCCTGGAATCAGTATTGACTTCATCTGCGTCTTCAAAACAGCTCTTCAACCTCTTATATTTGGGTTCTTCATCAATTTTCATACTGTGCATGTTGAGTTCCCTACCCGCTTGAAGAGTGATGTCAACTATCTGTCTTCTCCCGTAATCTTTTTCTTCTCTCTGCAGGAAGAACAAATGCAGGTCAGCCTAGAGATCAACTCCTATTAGTAACAAAATTAAAACAAATGTTACCTTGAGTGAGACAATGTGCGGTGCACCTCTAGATGGGTGATTTTTGGCATAATTAAAACTTGTTTGCTGGCAGTCTGGACTTGTTTGAAAATTAATAACCTTGTGGCCAGTGGAGGATACTTTGGATCCAATAGTCTCAGCTTTTCTTCCTGGAGAAAGTTGTCCTAGCAAGGTAAAGGATTTTGGTCCTTGTTGCTCTCTGGAAGATGTAACAGATGCAGATAAACTTTCACTAGACTGCGCACATGAACAAAAATTCTTAGCAGACACTGGAAAATCACACGATTCTTGCTTCTGCAAAATTGGTGATTCCGATGAATATTTAACCCTCCTTCCTCTATATACACCCCACAGAAACAACAGATTATTCCAACCTGCCATCATTAAATTCTAAAATTTAGTTAAAACAGAAGTATTTATTTCTTTGTGCTTGCAGAGGCCTAGTCTACAGTAAGACAGTTCTAACAATCAATCCTTACGCTGAGATTTTTCAGGAAGCAGGTTTGATGGAAATATTAATAGCTCAACCCCATCAAAATTTCCTTTGAGACTTGAATCATTCTCAATCATGCAATCAAGCAAATCTTTGTAGTTTCCTACGTAGCTGCATAAGGGACATAAGAGAATTTCAGCACACTGTCAGCATTAAAAGGAACTCTAAAATCACAAGAAGAAGCTTTGATTGACCTCTCAACATCACTTGCAAAGAAGTAGAGAGCAATATTATCTTCAGTAACATAATTTTCCAGGAACTGAGTTGGCCAATTCTTTGAGCGAGGCACTTCCTCCAGTAGAATCTGCTGAGGAAGTTTGCGCACTACTTCATGAACTTTAGCTGAAGCACAAGTTGAGGTGTATGCTTGAATTCCATCACAAGAACTTGGAAGTCTTCCACCTCCTTGAATATCAAATTGACCTCTGCATGATCAGAAATATTCATGTATGAGATAATCTCGAAAGATTGAGAAATAATAGAGAGAAAATAACAATATCAAGAAGCTCAGAAATGTGAGCAATGAGAGAAGGTCATACTTCCACACAGAACTAAGCTGTGGAACAACAGAATTCCCAGAAGGAATGGCCACCATAGAAGCAATGCAAGGTAGGACTTTAG
The DNA here is from genome assembly GCA_026122585.1 of Anacardium occidentale. Taxonomy (NCBI): domain Eukaryota; kingdom Viridiplantae; phylum Streptophyta; class Magnoliopsida; order Sapindales; family Anacardiaceae; genus Anacardium; species Anacardium occidentale. The sequence goes on from JAJEJH010000274.1 coordinate 128,157, forward strand.
CTGAAGGACTTTTGTTGAAATCAAAAGTCGTAATAGAATTATTTCTCTCCATACTCTTGTCAGCAGAGTACAAAATGCACTGCCCAACATCATTGAAAACACCATTTTTCTCTTCATTTGGAAAGTCTTTGTTTAGGAAACTGGCTGAATTTGAAATGTTATTCGATTTTACATGAGGCCGGCCGTCCACTAGATCTTCAGAATTGGATCCATTAGTGGGTAGTATAATCATTTCACCACAATTAGCAATCTTCTCACTGGGAATTGATGCGGAAACACCAGAGACGGCCACAGGAGAACTATTAACAGGATTCTGAAATTTTGAAGTACACTCAGTTTCAGTTGACATTTGTTTTTTGGCATGCTTTAATATCTTCGTATTCTGACCGTGGGAAAATTCAGAACAGCACAGTACAACTTTCGGACTTAATGCATTTCTGTGGTCTGAGCTAGAATTATTAAATGACATAGACTTCATCATTCTAGTGACTCTCACCTCTTTATTCTTACTGTTTGCAGTTTCTCTCACAAAATTTTGTTTGAGAACACCTCTTTCCAACAGTTTCCCTTTCACTTTTGAGTCCATGATCTTAAATGACTTCGATTTAGAAAGAATACCTAAAAAGCCGAAACATAATATTAGCCAATTACAACTAGAAGTAAATTAACACATTCTAGTGAATAGCACAGGGAATCTCCCTCAAAGTTATATAAGAAAATTACCATGAGATTTTCGATACTCTGGCTGTGCTTCATGTGACTTAGTGCCTGTTTTGAAAGTATTTTTAGAAAAGCAATCACCATTTGCAGTAACTTCAAGTGTTTGTTTCAATTTCTCCTTATTGAATGAAGAATAAGGGCAAGTTTCGCTTGAGGGCCTGGTAGTCACTGATATAGCTTCTGAATTGCCTGAAGGTCTCTTAGAAGAGAAGCAAGAACTGGATTTAACTTTACTTCTGCTGTTTTCAATTACTGAACTATTATTACTCAATTTCAAACTACTAATCTGATCCAAAGCAGTGGAATTTCTAAAGTTCTGTGTTGCTGTATTCGAGGAAGGTTGAATTGTTACTCTCACTGCTTCTTTTTCAGCTTTATGTTTCACATTCCTTTCTGTCTCTTTGTTGAGTACGCATTCTTCGCACATCCAATCTCCTTCAGGAATCTTCTCCAGTTTTTCACACATGCAATAGCTGAAACATAGAAAACAAAATATGAGCAACTCACCCTCCCAAAAAGGAAAAAAAAGGAGCATGAGTGCTAGTAATTTAAACTTATAAGTAGATAAAATAGCAAAGGGAAAGGATTAGTTTTGTAGGACATACATATGTTCGGCTCCATCACTGCAAGTGCTACAGATAGCAAGCAAGTCCTCCCGACCAGCATCTCCACATATATCACAAACTCTTAGCTGTTCCCAGTGACACCAGAAAATATCCACACAATTAGTGACTTAAAAGCATTGCATCTATTAAGCGAAGGGGAAAATGGTAAACTAAAATATATAATGATCACGTACAACAGTGGATGGCCCAAAATACTAGTTGCCACCCTCCAACAATCAATTTATGTATAGTTAGATAACCAGAAAAAATAAATCCCAAGCTACTAAAATTTCAAAGAAGATTAGGGGCTATATAGTTTCAGAACATAAGTTGGTTTCCTTAAACTTTCCCTCCAATTTTTAAGTAAGTTCTTTTCCAATCCATCCTGCTTATTTTATTGGTGACATCCAATATCCCCATGTGAAAACCATTACCACCAGAAGATTCACTTTTGAAATTCTACCCCATCAAGCTTCAGTGTCACTGCACCTTAGCTTCTAGTTACCACTAATGATGTACACACTCTAGTTACCACTAATGATGTACACACTATTTTATCTCTGACTCACAAAAATCCAGAGAGATAAAACCCAATCTGGTTGTGTCAAATGTATTTGTTTATGGGATAGCTAGAGTTTGATTTCAATACCTTAATGACTGATCTTTAGCAGGTAATATGAATCTCCTTTACTTCCAATTTTGCTTGAGGAACATCATGGCATATGCAGACATTCATTTAATGATGGCAATTTTACAACTTGAATCACTATTACAGATTCCAGTTACAATTCAAAATATTATAACAAACGCATTCTTATTCTGCTAACTGTAGTCAATAATCTTAAGTTTATTAGTTTACTTAAAAAGTGGTACATGTTACCATATTATACAAATACGCTCAATAATCCATTGCCAAATCTAGCCTAAAACTTCATTTGGCTACTAAGGAAAAGGCATCAGTAACTACACAGGAATACCAACTACAGATCAGGAAACCTCAAGAGGTCCACAATTAAAAACCACCAGGTATCAATGTAAGAACTAAATCTTTCTTTTTCCTTCCCCATTAAAGATTTCTTCACTATTTGTTAAACAAAAACACCCTACAATTTCATAAATAGAGGAAACTTTTCTCTTAGTTTTACCTATAGTCTCTTGTATTTTAAAAATTCCCACGGTTTCACAAAGTGCCATGTCTGGGAAATGTAAATCAACTACTATATAAATTGTAATATCAGGGGTAGGAATAGCACTTACTTCAATCTCTGCAGCATCAGATACTTTGTTACGGTCAACAGGCTGTGACTCCAGAGGATGTTTAACCACAGCAGATTCATCAACACCCGCACTAGATTTTCCAATATCTTCCTTTTGAATAGGACATTTCACCACTGCAACCGGCAGGATTCTGTCACTCATATTGGCATCAGGTTTTAACAACTCAGCATAGTTATGTAAATCATTTAACTGAAGACCAAACCTACAGCTTGCAGCTCTTATCACGGATGACTCCGCTTGTTCCTCATAGCACCCTGAAGGTTCTCCCTGCAAATAAAGAACACAAGCAAGATTTTTTATATTAGGAAAATCCTGCCACAATTAAAACTTCATAACTTAGAGGAGGAACCAAAAAACACACCTTAAACGAGCTAGTGCCAGAAAAAGAAACTCTTAAGGAAGAAATTTCTGATAAGTCTGATTTGTTTGAACAAATCTCTAGTGTTTGTGAAGATTCATGGGTAAATTTATCAGTCCTTGCATGATTGTCTTCCACCTCACATAAAGGACTAGTTGGCACAAAGCAAAATGGAGGTTGGTCACCAATGGGGGTTTCAGTCACAAGAAAGTTATTCAGCGAAGCCAAACTACATGATGTACTTTTCCCCTCTGTATCACCTCCTTGTTTACATGTCATCAAATTTGCGTTGTCTGATCCACTTATAGAAGATATGTTGTCACCAAAGCATTCTGATTCTTTCTGTTGCCTGAGCCTATTTGATAAGATTTTGTCATCATGAAAGTTCAATGCTTCCACAGAACCATGATTCTCTGGAACTTCCTCATCAGTGTCTTCAGAAGTGGTAGAAGCCCTCAAAGTTACTTTACTCTCTACATTTTCTGAGAAAGAATCACGACTTGAGCATGCACTGACTAGGTTGCTTTTCTCACTGCTTGTATGATGTCTCCCATTGCATGCACAACATAAAGATTTTGACAGCACATCAACATTATCGGAAGAGCCCTGACAAACATCCTTTCTCTTACAAGCATCAGAACCTTCATTAGCATTTTTTTCCATAGGAGATTCCATTTTCTTGGAATGCCTACAATGTGAACATGGGATTGTACAGATGTTGCAATTACTGAAATCTTCTGTCATATCATTTTCACTGCTTTTAAAATGTCTCACTCTGTCAAGATGTCCCTCTTCAGTGCCATATGGTTGCTGCTATAAATCAGAAAAAATTTACAACCAAGAAATAGAAACTATATAAGAAACAGTTATAACTCAATAATTAGTAATTATTACCCAAAAAAAAAAAAAGGAAAGGTACAAAACTGAGTCAGTGATAAATATAGGGAAGTGCAAAGTTGTACTAAAATGATAAGCATCATCAGTTAATAAGTTCTGTAAAAGATTGGCCACTTGAACAAGACGTCAACTATAGCTAAATTCTAGGAAGTCAAGGTTATTGATGCTCGTTGAATATTCACAATCTCCATAATATTCCCCCAAAGTCTATTGTTTTACACAAAACTCAAAACAACTCATCGAGAAACTACCACTCACATACTGAAACACTGATCATAAATAGAAATCATCAAAAGATGTATCAATGTCGTTACAAACAATTCTTCCTAATCAAAACTAACACCATCAACTCTGTTTTAACCGTCTAGCATAAGTAAAGTCATACAGGTTATAACACAATGACAAGGACTTTAAACATCTAAAACTCCGGCATACCATATGCCAAAACAAATAGTGAAGATAATCTATTAAACCGAGAAAGAAAAAAAAATCTTACCATAGTCAACAAAGCAATGGGGTCCAATTCACAAGCAGCCCTTGTATCTTAGAACAGTCTTTCAGTGCTCGAGAAATCTGTAGAGAAATTTAAATAAAACAACGATGAGCTATCGCCCTCAGTTCATTAGCAGCAAATCGATCAACACGGTTTTTCTTCCTGAAATAAATTGCAACTACCGTTATTAAACACGACTACAAGCTTAACAAGAGAAGAAACGAACAACAGAATTGCCCAAATCCTTAACATAAGATAAAAACATACCCAGAAACCAAAATTTTAAAGACAAGTTAAACGCAAAAACCCAAATTAAAAAAAAAAAAAACAAAACTTTTACTACATAACCACGATCAAAAGAAAGGCAATGAAAGAATTGAACACGCATAAGTAAGAGAAACATCAAAGAAAAAACACGTGCCTTGTGATCCGAAACTTGACTATTATTATCATAAAGTTCCTTCAAATTTCTAAACTTCACTTTTCTCATAATAAAACCCCACCTCAACGCTAACCCATTAACACAAGCAACCTCAAAACAGCATACATACAACAAAACAAACCCACTTAAACTAAACAAAAAAAAATAAGAACACAAATCGTAGAACGCTACTTAAGACTACTCAGTTTTGTATTCCTTTTCGTTTTTGTGTTCCTCCCTTGTGGCTATATATGACCTCCACATAAATATATACATACATACATACACATATATATATAATACACACTCAGCTTTTGGAAACGTTTTCTTTGCTTTCACTGTCTCAACTCTATTTCTATATTATTTATAATATTAACTTATTTGTTTATTTCTATTTGTAAATATAAAAATATTGATTCTCTTATGTATTAATATATTATCTTGTCAATAAAAGTCGCCAGATTTTTTTGATGAGGGGTATTTTTGTGTGTGTCTGGTGAGAACATGGTGGGTCCTTGATATCCGCTCATGCCAGATCATCAAATGATAAGAGCTTTTTTCGGACGTGATTGCTGATTAAAAACTTGACTATAAATAATTTTGTGGAGCGAGAAGCAGAGAATTGAAACCAGATAAGGCAGTTAAGAACGTCACGCGTGGGAGTGGGGGAAGGTTGTTTAGTTGGAGTTAACATGCAGCGTGTGCGCGTTAGGATGATAAAACTGTTCAATCAATAAGCGCCACGTGGATGAGTGTGGAATGCAAAATTGGCGTGTAGGTTTTTTTTTTATCAATGAAGGAAAGGGCGGTGGGTATGGGGATAAGCAAGGAATGTTATTAATTATTTTACAATCCATCTTTTATTTACAACCGTTGGATTGGAAGAATCTTTGCCAAGTCATTGACGGTGGACACGTGGCTAGTGTCGTAGTAGGAAGGTTCTCGACGTTAGAGTGAATGGGCGAAATTTTAGGTTAAAATCAAGCTGAATCCTCAATTGAAACGTGTGGGCTAAGAAATCCCAAATTATGAAATTAGTTGGATGACAATGTGATGTGATTTGCCGGAGGATTAAATATAAAAAACGAGATTAGATAGAAAATCAAATCCCGTAATCATGATTTTAATGAGCTAAATTCGTCAACAAGAATTTGTGGCTAGAAAAGATTGACAAAATTGCATTCAGATGGTATCGTAAAGGTGCAAGCTTTACCATCTAGGACTGGTTTATTCTGTGTTGTGGCTGTAACTTTCTTCAGCCTATGTACAGAATTCCTTGCAGTTTTTAACAGCTTGTTCATAATTTATTTGAGGCTTTTACTTCTGCTTCGAGTTGTTGTATTCTTTGATGCAATCTTCTCCGGTGATCATGCATCTTCCAAAGGCCATGTCCCAGTATGACAGCAGAGTATATACCGTGTGTGATGATGGGAGAAAGAATGTTATTTGTCTGTAAATGAAAAAAAATTATTTTAAGTATCATTCTGGTGGATTTGGTGGGTAATTTGACGACAAAATAAGATAATGAATCACCTGAATCCATTCGAAACCAAGATACAGGGCCAATAATCCTTCCAGTAAGGGAGAGTAAATCTTTTTCATCTGTCTCCTCTCATACCAGGCTGCAAGTCCCCAGGAAAGGAAGAGAATATGGATTTTTACAGTGTTTGTCAAATATAAACCATAGACTAGATGTTTTTAAAAATGAAAACAGAAAAAAGCAGATATCTTGAATCTCAATATATAAAGAGATTTCTTAAGATGATCAAGTATGAGCTGGGAATGTGTATGCGAATTATCATAGGGAACAGTCAAATGATAGTTGCACAATACACATAGAAGCAATTTCTAAGGAATTTTTACCCAGGAACATTTTGTTATGAAAGGTATACATAGCAGAGGAAGTAGAGAAAGAAAGATGAAATAGCATGGAAGGGAAAGAGATAGAACCTGCAAAAAGCTTTTTCAAATCGTCATGACCAGAGCGAGATCGTAATACTGGAGCTACTATGTATGTAGGATCTGAAAGATATTTTAGCAACTCGTAAGTTAACAATGACCTTGAGTTGGGAATAAGACAGAAAGTTCCCTCCAAGGGTTTTAAGAGAATCTACCTTTGGGAGAGGTGGCTACATAATAGAGAGAACCAGTAAGAGTGGCTGTTATTACAGCTGCAAATGCTTGAGCAAATGGGACAAAAGGGGGCAGCATGCCAGTCTACAATTTGAAGAAAGGTAAAACTTAGCAGGAAGAAGATTCTAATCAATGGAAACAACAATTAACAAATAATACAATGAACCATACCAAAGAAGCCATTCCTCTAGCATCAGCTACCAAATCAGTGCCTCTTAGGAATATATCAGCCAATGCTCCCTGGATCAACATCAAAAAGAGAAAGGTGGTTCAGTAGTTTCATAAAAAACAGTATAATTAGATATATTAACTAACATTCACTGTTTTTGAGAAGAAAACAGTTGGAGCATCCTTTGCTGAAACAATGACCCTAAGAACACATTTCATATACATGAAAACCAAAATAATTGTAGCACATGCAGAAAAATATGGTATTGCTATAATATTACTACAATGTTTGATAACAAATATGTAAACAAGTAGGAGATCTAAATATATGATTTTAGTAGTCGTATGATATCTCTATTCTATATTTTAACAAGATCAAAGGACACCTTTCCTGACAACTAACCTGAACAGCAGCCCGATAGAAAAGCTCTTCTCCCACTGAGCTTGCAGCCACCATTAGTATAAACTGTAATTTTGAATTACAAGTATATACTTTTTATGTACGAACAGAGATAGACAGTAATGACAAGCATAAGCATTATGAAAGTAAAGTAGATATACCTGCCAAGGTGACATTCCATAAAAGAAGCTCCGAAGCTCCTCATCCTCCACATCTCTAATGGCTCGAGCATGAGGTGATAGTTTCACAACTTCATCCTGCCAACATACAAGTTTGATCAGTAATTCAGAAACTTACAGCAAAGAAAACTCTTACACTGATATCTGAACCTTCAGAAAATGATGAGAAGGCTCCGTTTCAGATATTTTGGTATGCTTTCCACCAAAGAAGCAACCAAACATTGTCTATGCCCAATATTTCAAGAAATAGAAGAAAATTTTTTAACTTGGCTACATTTTCTTCGGACAAAAGACTTGAATGTTACAGGTATGACCAAATTAAGTTGGTTGCTGGCCAGAATAATTGAATAAAAAACTTATCAAAATATACCATAAAAAAGGGAGCATACATCTAGTATGAATAAAAGGGCCATTATTGGAGGAGCTGCATATCCAAGTCCTTCAAGAATGGCATCTAACGATGGATGAAAACCTCCCATGCTATCAATTCCAGTGATTGAGCATATGAACCTTCCTGCTAGAGCCATCGCCCCATATATACCTAACTCCACAAACCCACAAAAGATAATCAGATTCCATTGGTTTGACATCCCAATTCTTTTTCAAAAAACTTAGAGATACAATTCAAAAATCCATATTGTACGCAATATATGAAAACTCAGAAACAACTCCTTTTTTTTTTTTAAATTTAAGTTCATAATGATTACATCCAAAAATTGTATTTGAATGTGAAGACCTTATAACTCATTTGAACCAACAAGCGCTTTGACAAAACATAAAGCAGTAACTATTCCAAATCCGGTCCACATAAATTAGAAGTTAAAGCTAAAAATCGAAGTAAAAACATGACTCAATAAATACAGAAGGTAAAGAAAACACCCAGAAAAGCGCACAAGAAATTATAAGAAGCAACTACTTTTAAAATCATGACAAAAACTAGTCAATGGTTTTAGAAGGAAAAAAAGAAACTTGAAACTAAAACTAAAGGCTGCATGGAACTGAAACGAAACAAACCGATTCCATAGCTAAGTCTAACAACAGCGCCAATCCTATCCCAAACAGCAAAATCAGAAGCTGTAGCTCCTCCAAACCCGCCTCGGTCAAATGTTGTTACCTCCATCACACTTCCCGTAGCCCCTCCTCTCCCACCACCACCATTTATACTACTATTTCTACTCTCTCCCCGCTTTATTTCGCCGCTACCACTTCGCTCTGCAGAAGCCTTTACACATCGTACTTGGACATGACTTTGACCACCCTTTCTCACCAAGACTTCACAACACAACCCACTTCTTCCACTCAACGACGGCGTCGCAGGACCGGCAGACAATGACGCCACCGGGAGGGGAATCTCCATACGACGTCTGTTAGTTTTATTCGTTTAGTGACTCTTGAAATTCAGATCAATGTTGTCGTCTCGTCTTCATGGAACACAGTTTGACGAGGTGGTAGTCCGAGGTTCTAAATGATGTGATATGATCGGACGGCTGGGAGATGAGGATATGGGCCCTACATTTGTAGTTTGATATTTGAGGATTGGTGAACGAACAAGTGGATGTTCCATGAATATCCGATCGTCCAATCAGAGCTTGACTTGTGGGATAATGCTTGCTTTTGATTTGATGACGTGGATATTGTCCTCCCCTAAATTAACCATCGCCACGGAGATAAGATGCGCATCTCTTGGAGGACTTATATTTCATACACTGACGACAGTACCCTATTTTTTCCATCTAAATGTAATGGATAGATATGAATTGAATTAAATCCGAACATCCCTTGATTTAAGTTTAATTTAAATAAAAAATGAAAAAGCACACGTTCAATTTGAGTTTGTTAAATCAAAATTAAAAAAAACTCGAGTTCGACTTAATCCTTAAATTTAAAGTTTGAAATTTGACTAAATTCATGACCAGTATTATTACTTAAGTTTGTGGTTCATTATAAAATAAATATTGTTTTGACAATTATTTGATATGATTCGAATTAAGTTATATTAAAACTGAATTAAATTATATGTTTGATTTGTTAATCAAACTAAATTGAATACTTTTTAGTTCGAGTTTATTTTAGTTTTAGAAACGAATTAACTCTCTTAACACAAACTTTTTTTGAATTCAATCTAAATAAATTTAATTTAAATCAAACTAAACTAAATTAATTTTTAAAATTAAATTAATTTGATTTGTGTCTAATTTTATTAAATGGGTACTAAGAGAGGGGTGATATTGTGAATTTCTAAAGTAAGGAGTTTTTAGAGGATTTGAATGTGATGAGAAATTGAGGATACTAAATTAGGATAAAAAGAGTAATTGATATTAAAGGGCGATGGGATTAAAACTCATTCAAAACAATTACTAAGGAAACTAAATAAAACATATAGCAATTTAGTTTTTAATATAATTTTACGCAAAAAAAAAGTTATTATACAAATCTACGTTATTCTATCTGAGAATACCAAATTTATCTTTTTTTATTCATTTTAAATTAAGTTTTATGTATATTTTACATGCAAACTTTTCACTTAAAAAAACGTAATAGAAAGAGATTGAAGATTCGATTGAAAAAGTTGAAACTTATTGTATTAAACACTTGATCTAAGTAAATATGACTTCATTATAATGTTTGCATCATATATCAATAAGATGTTAGTATATTAGGTAAGTTGTTTTGTGGAAATTATGTTTGTAATTTTAGCTTTTAAACGACATTAAGTAACTATAATTATAAGTTATTTGATAAAACTTAATTTATGCCCGATTTGTATGTAATTCCTTATGTATTGGTTGGATCTGATAGTAAATTTCGTTAAACAAAAATGACATGAGGGTAAACGATAAATTGGGATGAAATAAACAATAAACCGGGTGATAAATCAAAGGAAAACTAGGGGTAAACGGTAAATCAAGAATAAAAAGAGGTACACAAGGATGTGAAAGTTTAGAAAATGTGGAGGATTCATACTATTGGGTGCCAAAGCCTATATCAGATCTATATAATCAGTTTGTTGTTGATATTGGTGTAAGTCAAGAAAAAGGTGTAAAAGTTGGGAATATATATGTTAATAAGGATGATATGCAGTATATGTTTTAATTGCATGTTTTACAAAACGGTTACCAATTCAGAGTTAAGTGATTAGATCTGGGTATAAGTAATATCTTTCAGGTGACTTGTGTTATAAAGACCATACATATTCTGGGGATCAAATATAGTCTAATCACAAGCAAACATGTGTAAAACCATTGAGAAATGTGTTAAGAGCTTTGTTTATGATATGAATTGCTGCCCTTAATCTCTCTTCAATCGTGAACAAATAGCATTCAAATGATGGTCTAAAATCCAGCAATAAACAAGCTCTCGAACCATGCAATATCAAGCAAATTTTCCACCCAAAACTAACATTCATGCAACTCCAATCTATCATCACTTCAAGCAATCTTCAAGACCATCAAACATGAACTAAAATTAGCAAGAAAACAAACCTCAAGCATAAAAGAAATTCTCCACCAACTTGAGAGTGATCCAAACATAAAGATTTCTTGCACACAAGCTTAAAGGAAGGCTCCACTCACTTGATACAAGAATCACCAACTTGAATCTCCACCACCAACTTCTTTCTTGTAATGGAAATTGGATAAAGGATTGATACTTGGTTCCCAAAAACACCAAATTCTAAGAACACATGGAAGGAAAGCTAAAGAAATTCATATCAGTTTATCGAGACGAACCAAATTTATAGACCAAAAGAGATTATAAGTGACAAGAGAAAAAGGTTCAAGATTGACATCTCATACGCCAAGCTTGCGCTTACAAAGATGTGGGCCTTGAATTCTTTTAGAGGTTATGTCGAAGAGTCATTCACCCAATTACCGAATTACTATTACAATTTATAGTTACATAACTTAGATATTGTTACTTTCATTGAGACCAACACAACCATGCAATAAAAGTTGAAAATCGGAAACGCTAACTTGTTGTGTTATTTTCAGATGTTTCATCTACTATCTTTGATCGGAATCGATGTGACAATAATAAATCAGAAAAATCAACAGTTAAATTTAATTTTAGATAAGTACTGTTTTCACAAATTAGGGTAACAAGCTTGACTTTTTCCTTTTTATACCAAAGAGTATTTTCGATAAATTACCTTATAATAGGATAGATTTATATAATATTATTTTTTTATATAGTCTTTTCCCTGACTATTATTTATAACTTACATATCAAAATTATCATTTCAAGTATATATATATATATGTGTGTGTGTGTGTGTGTGTGTGTGGATATATGTATGTATGTATGTATGTATATATGTAACATGTCTGTGGGTTGTAATTTGGGGACACCATTACAACCTATTCATTATTTTGTCAATCTTCTAATTGGGAGATAATGCTGACAAACACCTGGTATCCTTGACACGTCAGGAAGAAGACAGTACTCGTTCTTGGCATGGTATGTTGCCGCTAAGCCTGCAGATGAATGGGACACATAATCAATAGAAAAGAACTTGATTAGCTTCCATAAAAGGACGTCTATAAAGTAGAGAAACTCTAATAGAGAGCAAGGATAAAGAAGTGATGTCATATCAATAACTAAAAAGTGTATCTTCAGCTGCTATCTCTTTTTCATCCCTTCCCTTTCCACTCATGTTTCTTGTATCTATAATTTTTGCCTTGCAGCAAAACCCCAATTTTTGTTTCTAGAAAAATGGTTCAAGATCATACATCTCAATTTGCTTGAAGATGGATATCATAGCAGAGGGACCTAGGTTTGATAAATCATTAGCTTAGACCAGATCAGATGGATGCTATGTTAGAGCATCAGTGACCCAGGGCTTATCAGCAGTTGCTCTCTAGTTTTAGATTATTAATAAACTACATGTATTATGAGACATTATTTGTGAGTATCTGGCAATCATTTGGATTATAGCTATTGAGTTTCTTGTTGAAATGGATTTATCTGGTCTGCTGTTTTCTTTGGATCAACATCCCTTTACATTTTGGTTTGCTCAAGTTTTAATGTACAGTTCTTGGGACAGTTAGATTGACTTCAAGAAACTACATTAAAACAATTTTATCTTCTCTGTATGTACTTCCCTTGCTCTTTCCTCTCTTTCCTTTAGCTCTCCTGATGGTTCTACAAATACATACCATAGTTCAACCTTGATCTTACTCTTGCTATCTTCTAATTCTATCCTACTATTTTTTATTTCTAATCATTTTGTTCTACTCTATAAACATATCCTTCTAATCTGTTGAGATTCTTTTACCAAATACAGTAATAATTTGTATTTTATAATCTTTAAGTAATGTATCTTCGTTGTAATCTTGAATTGTTTGTAATAAAAAATTACCTGAAATAAACGCACCCAAAGAGTAAAATGGGAGAGAATATTTATCAAAGCATGGACATAGATAGAATTCAATGCAAATCCAGACTTCTACTGAACTACGGTAAAATAAGCTTGAGTTGCTTTCTGAAACTATAAAAGGAAAAATTATCTAAACATGTAACTCATAGTCTCATATCATCTATCTTTGGATTATCACTTCCACTGTTTACTTTTAATGAGATTAATTTTAATCAATGAACTGGACAGCCTTATCATTTTAACAGAAGATAACACTATCTGGTAGCTTGAGCTCCCTGGCAGACTACAACAACAGTTCCTCTGTCCAACCCTAATAATAACTAGTTAAAACTGGCTACAAGCATCCTAGTATCATCCCTTATGATAAAGTTCAAGTTTATATCCAGACAAACTATCTATTAACTTCATAATTTACAACACATCATAATGGTCAAGTTCCAAATCCGATGATAGCAAAGCAAGGAATGGGGAGATGACTATCTAAACTAGTATAGCACACAATTGATATGATTTTCACCACTTGGAAATAAAAGTAAATTTGTAATAAACCAAGTTGCAACAATAGATGATCATACTTGGCATTATAAAAAAAATTATGATCTATTTAATTTCCTGCCACAAGTCATCAAAATAAAATGCAAACTGCTACAAAAAGTAGTAATAATATCATACCATAGCCTGCAGTTTGAACATCAAAGCCTTCATCCTGCCAAACAAAAACAAGAAAAAATTTAAACAAAGAAACACAAATCTAGCAAAAACACAGACAGAAAATTATAAATAACTCACTTGCAGTGATTGAATAAGGTTTCACATGTCCAACTGCCCCTTCAGTTGCCTTGCAGAGCACATGAAAGCCCCGAGAATCAAGATTACAGGCAACTCCAGCATGTGCGTCATCAAAAGTTAATGTAAAGCTGCAAAAGGAAGCACAAATATAGAAGTAAAATATCCACACCAAAAAGTATTTTCCAAATAATACCATGCAAAATCTATTAAAAAAAAAATCCAGCAAAATTCTAGATCTGCTCCTACGCAGAGTTGAGCAAGAATGAAGGCATATCTTCCTCTCAGATTTTCATCATGTAGGACATATTTTGAAACTGGACCCCTTGTATCCAGCTTCTCTATGTTCTCATTTATATCATCCACATATTCTTTTAGTTTCTCCTTTACATCTTTTACACCGAGAAAAGTATCAAAGCCTTGATAATCATGAACTACTTATCTAATTAGAAAAACAAAATGCTTGGAATTTTTCAGATTAATCACTCGAAAGAACAAAAATACACCCCAATAGTATAATTCCAAGAACAAAAGGCACTGAATTACTTGTAGAAGGAAGTTAACCTGCATGTCCATGGATAATTAAGAAGAAAATATATATTGTGAGACATTGTTAGATATAAATGGCCTCTTCAATTGAAAAAATCTGACTAAATTTTGAACCTGACATCTCCTGATACTGTACACTCAAAAGGAATTTGATTGATGCCACCTCCTGGATCTACGATGAAGAACATAAACTCCATAAATAAAAAGAAAGTTATTTCCCCCAATAGCTTACTACTTGCAAGTTCCAACTCACAATGCCGTTGGGCTGGTTTCATGGTTGAAGGTGTTGCAAACCCATAGCCCTGGTCCGTTGGGTGAGGTGGAAAGTCTTTGTAAAATCATGTTTGGATGGCTAGCTCCAAGGGATTTATAGCCTGCAGATGTCCAATGACAACCATAACATTATAGATGTGTACATATTGATCATGTTGTTTCAGATTTTATTTTCTGAAACAACATGATCAGTATGCTTCTTCTCTCAATTAAAAGCATCACTCAGAGCGCTCCAACCAAGTTTTTGCTTTGGTACAAATTTTCGGAAATACTTTTGCATACACTGACTTGTTGCATGATCTCTCCCCAATTCAATTTTCATTTTATTTACATATCAAAAAAGGGAATTTGCATTCCATCTCTTTGAGCATGCATGTTTTGCCTATTCGTCCCTCTTTAAGAATGTTAAAACCAAAACAGAGAAACAATCCAATAGAACTTTTTAGACTTCATAGATTATATGGTCACCATTGAATTTCCTGGTATAGCAAAAAGTGAGAAGATAACTGTAAGCAACATATATTATAATGGCATACCTTATGTGGAAGACCACTGTGAAAAAGTTTCCCAGTCACATGAAGTTTCCAGGGTATCATACCTCCAGTACCAATGCAAGGTTGTTTATCTGCTGCGTCAATCCAGTAATTGACAACACAAAATCATATCAGACAACTAATAGAATTTCAAAATGATGTTTCATATTTATTATAGGAGCTCAATAATAATAGCTCAATTTATCTCCCAGCACTTTCTTCCAGAGGACCTCCCTTTAGCTTATCAAGAAGTCGATCTTTCACAAGTGCATCTACACCAACCCCTGTTATGGCAGAGTTCTCCTCATTAGCTATAAAAACTGCCACCACAGTTGACGTCAATTTCATCTTAGTCTCCCCCAGCCTCCTCATTAGCTCAGTCACAAGGGCAACGTGTCGCAAACAATCTGTAGTACCACGGCCGCGAAGCTTTTCCCCATCAATGCTCAATGTAAAAGGATCAAATTCCTGCCCATACAATAATCATATTAGTACCCATAATCATCAGCAACCTATTTAACCCCTATATAAACACAATTTACTATTCTCCAAGCAGACTTTAAAACAAAATTCTAAATTCCTCATAACGAATTTCAAACTATTTAAAAAAAAAAACCAGTTTGACAAATAAACAACCCTGTAAAGACCAATCCAAATCCAACCCACAATTCTGCAAAATGAAAAGAGAGATCAAAAGTAAAAAAAAAAAAACAAACAAACCCAATCATTAGGATCAGCAGTGACAACAACCATGTGCATGCCAACAAAAGACAATATCTTCCCGGGCTCAGTTCCAGGATACTCCACAATAAGATTTCCTCTACCGGGAAAATACGTGACGTGGTTAACAAGCAAGGGTCCTCCATTGGTGGTGCTATAAGGAAGAAGAACATCGAGCACATGCTTGACCACTCTATCCTGTTCAGGGATCAACTCTGGAGGGTTGTTCTGGACACACTTACTGTCCAATGAGATTGGTAAGGAGGCAAACGAAGGATTCCTCGTTCAGAGTGCCTAGACTTTCTTTGACATGTTGAGAAGCCATTGGCAGACTGAATTACACTACAACGGATCGGATTGGTCGAAGTTGATGAGTGGATTGGTATATTATATTTTAATTATTTTTTATAAAATTAACTTTATTACTTTTAAGGATAAAAAATATCTTTTTTACTAATTAAATTTAATAATTAATTTTTGTTAAAGATAAATATTTAGTTTTTTCTTTTAAGTTTTTAAGTGATTAATTATCATTTAAGAAAACCTTGGGTGTCACCAAGTCCTTTGGCCTTAGTTTTTTTTCTATATTTTTTCTTTTTTGTTTTAGGTCTCCCATCATTTTTTTTTTAAATTGATTGAAGTCAATCATCTGATAAGCACAAAAATCAATAACTTCAAAATAATTTCCAATACATCAACCAATGAATGAAGGACATATGATTTAATCTTAAACACTTTTTTTTACATTTCTCCATTTTCTAAACCGACTCCTATTATTCTCATTTTCTCCCTTTCCTTCCTAGAATATGTTTGAGTAAAAATGTTTGATAAAATCTATTTCCTGGCTAAATCGAGCATGAAATGGTGCAATTTTTATGAGTTTGGTCAAATTATACCAAAATCACAAAGAAGCTTTAGTTCTTCTATATACTTCTTTTCATCGAATTTTAAATGTTTTTCTTTCATAAATTTGATCATATGTTTTATAATTATACTTTTGAGGTACCAAAATAATAAGATACCGATCATCAATTTTGTGGGTATTGGTATTATTAGAAAGACATTGAACAAGAAGGTTTTTTGTAAGGTGATATATCAAATTCAATTAATGACTTAAAAAAAAAATTGTTATATACAATAAATTTGAAATCATGAAGATGGTTGGTGATGGAGGGGACCTTAATTATGGAGGCCACATAGAAAGAATGGTAGATTTGTGAGATGACAACGAGCATATTTTTATCAATAAATAATGAAAGTTGGCCATGAAGATGATCAGTGAATGTAAAAGTTAAATTTTTTTTTTTAAGAGATGTTGATGGTGGTCGATGGTGAAGATGACAATAATGGCTAATTTTGTAATTTTAATAAAATAAAGGACATGGAATGTTGGTATATGTAGTAAATTAGGAGAGTATTTTGGTAATTAAATATTATTTTAAGAAAAGATGTGAATCACTAATAAAATGACGTATGCATGGAAATCTGAAATGCCGAAGATGTGATAGAAAGAAAGAGAGAGAGAGGTTATGCAGCATTTAGAGGAACTGTCACTGTTAATAACAGAGATTGTTAAGCAAGAGAGATGAGGGCTGGAACTTGAAGGGCTCTCGAAAGAAAACGAAATATGAAATATGGTAATAAAGATAAGAGAGAGAAAGGGCTTGCAATGATTTGATTGAGACTGGGGAATGGGAGCCCCATGCAGTGACCGCAACTATTCCTCATTTTTTCATCCTGCATGATACCTCCCGCTTTTCCTTTCGAATCTTGGTCGATCTTACTCGCCACTGATATTGTTTCTACTTCTGCATGTCAGCACCAAAAGGGTTTACTTAAATTAGAATTTATATATCTATCAGATCATGATTTAGGGTCTTGTTTGTTAACACTTCTCTACGTAACAGTAAACAACGGAGGTTGAAATTAACATGGCATGATAGAAAGAAAGAAAGAAAGAGAAAGAGAGAGAGGAGGGGACCAAGCTTTCTCTGGGATTGCAATGGCAAGCAGTTAAAATCATTTCAGATGACCTATAAATGTTCACTCTTATTAGCTGGCTCTTCTGCAGCTTCGGATATGGCAGGGGTCCACGACAGGGTAAGGTTAAATGTTGATGATAAATTCAAGAATATTATCGATTATATGTAAAAGAGCTTGGAATTTTAAACAAAAGTCACAGAGATTCAGTATGAAAGTGTCTTCTCAGAAGGCCGGGCAGTCACAAGAAATGTGTCCCCCAGGCAACTCCTCCCTATGGATGAGCATTCGTGGAAAAACCTAGTTTGGATCTTTATCTACAATTACGAATAAAAGAAAATATATGGTAATGATATGAAGTTTTTACAGTTGAAGAGCTTAACATCTTAAACAATCAACTTTTCTTCTTGGGTACATTCAACTACAGACTGGTGTAAATTATGACGGAAATCCACTTTGGTAGGTTCTAAATTATCCTTTTTTTTTTTTTAAATTTATTACAACAAACCCACAAAATTTTGCCGTGGCCGAAATTGCATCTATATGACCAATAGCTACTCTTTTTCATTTAATATATATCCTCTTCTTCGGGTTCAATCTCCTCACCTGCTCAAACAAAAACACATAAAATCACAAAATCTCCTCTCCACTTTTAATTTTTAGTAAGAAAACTCTCTTTCTGGTGCCTATTCCTCTTTTTAAATTTGTTCCTTTAAAACTCTTCTTCTGGTGCCATTCCTTGGTAGCCGTGGTTACTCAGCCTCTTGGTGTGCTTGCCATGGAGCCGCCTATCTTGCATCAAGCATGATTGAGCATGATGTTTTTGTGTTTTCTTCTTTTCCCTTTGTTTTTGTTTGCTTTCCCTTTGTAATTATTATTGATAAGTTGTGAAAATTATTGTTTCTTTTGTTGTTTATAGATCATGTCAGGTTTTATTATGGCAGGGAGGTTGAGACAATTTTTTTTTTTTTTAAATTTTGCCAGTTGAGTGGTGGCAGATTCTGGGGTTTCTTGGGGTATTTTATTGTCCATTTGGTGGTGTTTCTGGGTACGAGTTATTTAGTGAAATTTGAAGATATTGGTTATGTTGGTTTTCTGGGTTAAGCTTACTAAAAACTGGAAGATGCATATAGATAATCCCGTATGACAATTAAATATAAAAAAGATTAGAGATCTACTTCTTTATAGAGAGAGAGCGAAACTTGGTCTCTCTCTCTCTCCCCAGCTGAGTAAGGGGATCCTTGCCACCCACCAAGGATTGCGGTCTAATAAGAGAAGTTCCTAACCAGTAAATTAATAATAAACAGGTCAAAATCTTCCATTAATAGCGAGGCAAATATGACGGTCATAGTCCTTGTATCTGTGGAACCCCACGTTTTCTGTCAACTTTATACAAAATTTACTTTTATCAGATCAAGAAAGGCAGCAGTTTGGTGATGAGCAGTCAGTAGCAGCCATTAAATTCGTGTATCTCTTCTATCTTTTTTCTGTACGACTAAACAAAAAAAAAAAAGGCATAGTCGATCGGCTCATGTCCTTTCTTTTGGACGACTAACCAGTCCTGCACATGCAGTTCTACTCTGCAAAGTTGCGATTAATGCACATGTTTTTTCTCTTTGGACAAAAATAAAATAGAGAACAAACATTCCCCACCACAGCAGTCAGATAAATGCAAAAGTTAAAATTCATTTCTTCCAGGTCTTTTTCTTACTTGGAGTACACTCGTGGGTTCTTTTTTCCTCCTCACAATTTCATCAGACTACTTCATGCAACTCGAATTCTTCGGGCCATTTCCATGAGGTTTTTTGCTGTCAAACTGTACTATATTAAAATTCTAAACTCAACATCTCAATTCAACCCAACAAGAGCTATAGCCTCACCAGATTCAACCCTTCCTGCACAATAGTTGAAACCTTCTGAAACGAAGTGGATCGGATACAGGTATGTTAAAGTAATAGAATAGCCTAAAGAGAGACATTATCAATATTAGGTGGTTGATCAAAACGTAGTCAAATGAAGGATTCAAACATCTTTAATTCTTTTACCACTTATACACATAACGAACTTATTTTCTGTATTACGAATGCTAATTCTGAGAACAGAAAATCTCCCTAAAATAACTTAAAACTTCAAATACTTGATATAATAATAAAGGCTGAGAGAGGAGGCTGAAACTTTTTACAATGTCAGTAACGAGGAAGAGGGACCACTGCACTTCCCTCCTAACCAGGATGCCTTGGAATTCGAGGAATTTCAAGGGCAGTGAGGTTTTTATCATCGATCACATCCAAAGTTATCCCTTTTTTTAATTAAAATATGTGCTTCCAGCACCTCAACTAGATTTTCTTGTTCCTGCGCTCTGTATAGTATTTTGTTTAGTTTCATCTAAATTTTTATTCTGCAACAATGAGTAATCCTTTCTTTTCTCTTCGTCCCAAGTTATGTTCCCAATAATTGCTTTATATTATCTTTCATTATTGTCACCAGCTCTCTCTGGACCTATTTATTATCCCACCATGATTAATACATGTTCTGAATTCATTTAATGTTATAATTTTCAAACTATATATGCAAGCAGAGGTTACAATCAACGCCAAAAAATTGAAATATGGGAATAATCTTTTTTTTTTTTTCTGTTTAGATGGGTTCTTAAGCATATGTGATCAAAGATGCTATATCAATGTCTGCTTGATACTCTTTCAGTATTCATTCTTGTATGTTTAATTCATTGCATGTTATGGGGCTGCCACCTAGACAATGTGGTTGAAGAATTACTTTTTTGAACTTTGTGGGTGGTTGATTCCATCACTATACCTATTGTAATCTATTGTGATAATAATGTAGCTATGTTATTTGCAAAAATAATAAAATTAGTAGTAGTTAAAATATTTTATAGTAAAGGTCCTCGTATAAAAAAGAGATATCGTTAAAAACTACATTAGTATTGTTGCTATGTTTGTTAATTCCCTGATCAAATGACTTAGATCTATTATTGTTTTTAAAGGTCATGTAAGGAATAAGAGTGTGTTAAAGTCTTTTGCCATTTTGGTTTAATATGAGTTTTAATGTAACTTATATTTTACTAATGAAATTTCGTTTATGATTGAACTGATCTTTAATCATGATCATGACATTTTATATTCGATTTTATATAAATATATGCACATACCGATTATTATAATTAAATATTGTGTTTCAAAACTCAGGTCTTCTGTTTAGTATGACAATTATATGTATGTATGTTTCATGTGATGATATCTCAAAATTGGTTGCAACATGCTTGGCTTCATTTGAAAGTCACTAACTATGAGAATTCTCTTGTTTCTCTTTAAAATATACATGTTAAAAAGAAATCAATAAAACGATTGTATGCTAATTCTATCATACTCTCTGATCAATTTTAATTTGATTTATGTTAATTTGATTAATCATGGGTTGATCTTATGTCGATAGAAGATATTAAAATTGTTTTGAATCTAATTGGTCATTATAATTGGATTGATGGAGGAAGTATTACTATTAGACTATTTGGTTTTTTTAGTGACCATTTTAATGTTAAAATGATTGTTTACTTTAGAGTAAAAATCGTTTTACTTACCAAAAAAATAATCGTCTTACTTTTTTTTTAAATAAAAATAATTAATGTTATCTAGGTGAGATTATTAGAACAATTTTTAAGTAGGCTAATATTAATTAGATTTTAGTTTTATATAATGATAGTTCATTGAAATTTATTAATGGAATTAATGTGATCATTCAAGACTACATATTACACTTCATAGGTTTATATAATTTGGGTACGAGTTTAGTGTGAGTTTTAGAGTTTATTCGGCCTTAAATGAGAGAGTCCAATAATTTATTTTGTGTTGGTAATCTCCTCTACAAAACATAATATAATACGTTACACAATATAAT
Source organism: Anacardium occidentale (assembly GCA_026122585.1). NCBI lineage: Eukaryota > Viridiplantae > Streptophyta > Magnoliopsida > Sapindales > Anacardiaceae > Anacardium > Anacardium occidentale. The sequence goes on from JAJEJH010000274.1 coordinate 149,939, forward strand.
AACTTCATTTATTAAAATTCAACATTCAAACAAGTTTTAAAGAGAATAAGATCGATCACTAATCAGGTGAATTTTAAGAACTTTACAAATTAAAAAATAATTAGGTATTTTATTAACTTTAATTAAATCTATCTATTCAATATTTTATAATTTATGTGATAATATGTGATTTTGTTCAAGGATAAAATTTTATTACATATATAATTTTCATATTTCATCAAATAAAAAAAACAGTACTTATTAAACTGATTCAAATTTCTAATAAATTTGAACCTAATTATGTAATCATTTGACATTTCTATCAGAAGTGCAACTATAATCAAGACACAAGGAGTCCGAGAGTATCACCCCTAACAAAGTGTGAACTGTACAAGGCATTCAAAGAAAAAGTTTCTAGTAGCCATAACTGAGTATTTGAGATTTACAATTTCTTTCGTTTACAATCTGTGCTTTGTTTTTTTCTAAGGATGTCTGAAATCTCAGATAATGTTTAGTTCAGGGTCTTCAAACCAATATTTTCTCTAGATTTCTAAGCATAGCTTTATTTATAGTATATGAGATTTAACTGAAGTCAAGTTTTTTCGTTTACAATCCGTGGTGACATTAATGCTCGCTAAATAAAGTGCTATAAATGTCTATCTGTTTGATCAATTCAGTCAGCAAATTCTCTCTCAAACCCTTTGCCCCTCTCCTTGCGAGTACAAGTGGGATTCAAGCTGATCCGAATCTAAATAAAAGTTAATTTGAGTTTAATTCAAATTTATAAAATTTAACTTCTGTTTAAATGTGCTCAAGTTAACAATGAATTTGTCCACGAAAAAGGGTAAAGAAGTAGAAAAAAAATTAGCGGAAAAAAAGGGAAAAGTTATGGATGAAGGTGATAATCTTTAAATAAAATTCTCGTATATAATTCAATCATCTATAATATGCACCTTAACCCTGTATCCACATCTCGCTATCGCTGGAATTACCTCTTTTATTATTGTCCACAACTTTTGTATTTATGTTCATACCAGGCTACCCAAATCCCAAGGAGATATAATGATCTGATTTTGGCGTGTTCGAACTACTCCCTTCGTGTGAACAGAATTTTCTTTTCTAAACATGACCTTGAACTTCCACAGTCGGAATGGGCTAGCTCCCTTGCTCGTTTTGAAATCTAACGCCACTTCCATTATTTTCATTCTCTCTCTTTTTCCACTTAAATTAAATAAAATATTGATTCAATGGAGCGTGTACAGCTTGAAACATATATCTGCATGCATAGATATGAGTTATATGATCAATAGGGACGGTTTTCTGAACAGATGATGCATTTAAAACTGATATGAATTCCGTTTCCTGGAACAGTGTAAATGACCTTATTGGTCTTGCGCATGCGCGATAAATGTTTGTAAATAGAGGCTTCTTTCGAAGAAGAAAATGGCATTTCTGTAGTTACTGTGAACAGGTGTTTTCCCTTAGCTAGATAATATAATCCCCACGGAAATACATGCCCAGACACATTTTTATCAGAAATCTGTATCAGAAAATGACACTGCACTGCTAATAACTTTACCAGTCTCACTCAGACCCTAATCTTCTTGATTAATTCTTCTTAAAAATAAACAAATCTTGTTTGCTTATTATTATTTTTTTTTTTTGAAGTTAATTACAGGGTGCTTTCAAAAGTTTCAGTCTTGTTCTACTCCGTTGGCCTCCAACTCCAAGCACCTTCCATCACACAAACTGATATAGGAATGAAATAATCAACCGTTTTACTTTCAAAGGAAACAAAAAAAATCTCACACAAGTCTATCAGAATCGGACTGCATCTTACACATCAATGACACTCTTTTTCTTCAAACTGCAATCAAAGAAATCCAACTCACAAAATGTAATTTCTTGTTCATTTGTTGTCACGATGGTGTTGTTCTGTGCCCTAGCCGAAGCTCTAGATCAAGCTCTTCAATTTCCGAATCGTTGTAGCTGTTGCAGTTCTCGTTCACATTATTGCTGTTATCGATAGAGCCTGATGGATTTTTGCTGGAGTAAGAAGAATTTAGCCCTTGTGGCGTTACTGGGAAATTTATCGATGGTGCCGCTAACAAGTTGCCGGAGGGATACGGCGAGATGGAGAGAAGAGTAGAAGGCGAGTCAATAGAACATGCAGTCATGGTTGTGGGAGTGAAAACCCCATTAGGGTTAGGTAATTGGTAGAGTAGACATAATCCACCATTTGTAGCGAACTCTTGAGTTGGAATTATCAAAGTCGATGAGGAAGTGGAAGACGATGAAGAGGGAAGATTGATTGAACCCGGTTGTGTTTGGTGGAGGCGAGCGCGGTCGCGGCGGTGCACATTCATGTGGCCGCCTAGGGCTTGAGCTGACCGGAATTCCCTTCTACAAAAGGTGCAAGTATAAGACCTCGGAGGCCAAGTGGTGCCCATGATATTACCTGTGTCTTCAGCAAACGCCCTAACCTCCCATGAATCATCATCTTCTTGGGGAGGTTGCTTAGGGTTCAACATCCAGGAATTATCACCTGAAGAAAAGTCAGGGTTTTGTGGTTGATTTTGAGCTAATTTTTGAATCTGAGTCAGGGCCAGAAGGCCAAGGTCAGCAGCCATGGTACTAGTAACATTTAAGATAGGTTGTGATAGAGAGGTGATGTGGAATGAAATGGGGAAATGGGTTAAATAGGGGATGGGCTAAGGTGGAGGTATATTACAAAATTGAGTTGTAAGCAGTTGGATTTTAGTAAGATTGACAATATTAATATAATATAACTTGCTCTTGCAATCAGTCATTCTGTTCATACAAAACAAATTGCAACTTTGGCTTTGACGCCCAACTATTTACTCCTTTAAATATCTCAACCATCAATAATCTTTCTGACCTAATCTTATAAAGTACCAAAATTAACAACCATTTACATATTCAACTAAATAGTATATAATGAAGATAACATAATTTTCTATATGTAACGATAAAAAACAAGAGAAAGAAACAAAGAAGCAGCTATACTTAATAATTTTTCACTGCTTTTAGTCCTTAACTGGAAGTTAGTGAAATATGCTATTAGATTCAAGCAATAATTTTGGTAATGTGGATACGGTTATTGGCCTTGGATTTTAGCATTGACCATTCCGCATAGTGCATACAGTAATCGAAAGTTCATGAATAAGAATTTGTATAAGTCCAGGTAACAATCAAACCCAAACATTTGAAGGCATAGGGATAAATGTTATGCCTTTGTCTCTTTGTCCGTCTTTAAACATATAGAATAAGTTTACTAAAAACTGCTTCGAAAAAAGGGTTTCAATATTGTTAGACCTTAATTAATCAAGCATTTCAACAATAAAAACAATAATTAATCACCCGAAGCACAGTTATAAAAGAAGTACCTCAAGTTTTATACAGGTAATTCTTGAGGAATCTAAACGTTATTCCTCTTGAATGCCTACTTTACCTTAAACATCTTGTTGAATTTTTCAATTCACAATTTCCCCAAAATAAATATAGCTATAAGACTCAGTTGTTATTGTCCTGTTATCGTTGGAAGTAAAGAGAAGGGATTACTTATTTCATTAGCATTATCATTGCCTTTCTCAGAAATTACCTCTGGAAATTGAACAGTAACAAAATCAGTAATTTTCAATTACGCGTTCAATGTTAGGGACATTTCTCGAACGTACTACTGCCTTATTAATTAGTATGTAGACTGGCTTGTACAAACAACCAAGTTAATTAACTTTTAGTATCCAAAGTAGTCATCATGGTGATCTTAAATAATTCTCTTGCTTGTTGCTTTCCTCATGTCATGGCATCAACAAAAATTAAAGACCCTCAACGAGGAAACTTCTTTCCAATCTTAAAATATTAATGCTCAGCATACAAAGTTTAATTAGATAATTACAGCAAGAAGGGATGGAAATGTAACAGGGTGGCTTCCAGCAATTAATTAATTAATTCTTTATTTGTATATGGGTAGTTATAAGCTTTTATTATATTTATATCCCCCACCAGAAAGCAAAGGTTGAACTTATTATAAGAAGTCCATGGAGAAATAGTCGTTCTAACATAGCTTTTTTCGCCCACGACTTAAACAAGAAATTAAGATTAATTAACCTTTAATTAAGTTTACTTTTCGTACGAATTAACCCTTGTTTGCATCGTCTTTTTTTCCTTGCCACCAACTACTAAGACAGGAGGACTCTTCCAACTTAAGCTTAACTTTCTTATCTAGCTGTCATATCCTACTACAAGTAGAATGTATTAGGTTCATTAATTAATTAATTAAGCAAAGAATTGACCTGATTAACATCTTAAATTCTATACATAACAAGTTAACGTTGTATATCGATCGGTCCCCTCCTAGTGAGTAACGAGGTTTATATCTTTCACATTCATTACAGTTTTAATTGTTGGTGTTATCGCCTTAAAGCATATTCGTATTCTGGCTTTCTTGTTGTATAAAATGGTGAGAGATATTTGATATAAGCAGTTTAGGGAGCTGTGTGGATGTATCCATCCCATGTCAACAATTGAATAATTGACTGATCGAGCTATATATTTCAATCAAAAGGACTGACATTACATGTAACTTATTATATTATTGTTGAGGGATTCTACAACTACACAACCCATATTTAAAATTTAATTTCACATCAAGCAATCTGATTGAGAGATAAAACTAATTATTTATTCATCGAACAAGATTATTATTATGAATATGGGGTGTCTAGCAGGGGTGAAAATTTACGTTCCTAGTTTTAAAATGATAGAGCCTGGAACAACGAATGTTCCTTTAGTGGATATCATGATTGTTCAAAATGTTAGAGATTTTATTGTATTTTATGAAGCACCAGAGTCGTTGATTCTCAGGTCACAAAATTTCTAGAATCATATGTTGCCAAAGAAAGTTCCTTTCAGTCCTTAGAATAAAAAGAACTTAAAAGTCCAGTTTATATGTTAATACCTACAACTCAAAATGAAGCAGAATCGAGTCATCAACCTATCTTTAAAAAAATTTGACATTGATATTGATTAACAAATTCGATATTGATATTGATTAACAAATTCAAGTAGTTCAACTATAGTATCGACACCCAAAACTTCTTTGAGGAGATCTTAAAGAAAAAGAGATTTAGAATCATCAATCACTACTATATTTACCTTGCATCAGAGGTACGTTTTGACAACAATCAACTTATGAATCTAATAACTAAATCAAGGTTTTAAAAAATGATTAGGTAAATAATTGATCAACGTGATAAAAAATGAAACGAGTTCAATGTTTAATAATCAAAAGACATATAACATAATGTTATAAATGGATTTTAAGACTAAGAGAAGTTCAAAATAAGTTAAGCTATGAAATGTTATACATAAAGAGAGTACATTGACTTAAATGAAACTTTTAAAGAAGTTTCCACTAAAGATTCTTTTCAAATTGTAATGACATTGATGACTCACTTTAATCTTGATTTTTACCAAATCAATACTAAAACTGTTGGTCACAATGATAACTTGGTTGAGGAAGTGTATATGCGAAAGAAAGTAAAACAACATTTGGTATGCCTACCGCAGAAGTATATTAATGGTCTCAAGCAGGCTTCTCATCAATGATACAAAAAGTGTAATACTGTCATGAGGTCATTTAGTTTTGATGAAAATAAATTCTATCAATGCATCTACATAGAAGTAGAAGTAGATATACATTTTTGGTACTTAAATAGATGATATTTCACTTACAAGCAACATATAGACCTTCTTAATGAAACTAAGAGTTTCTTGTCCAATAATTTTGGCTTGTCTGACCTTGGAACAACTCCATATTTGTTTTGGGTAATGAGATTTATTGTAAAAGATCTAAGAATATCATAAGGCTATCCTAAATGAGTTACATAAATCATGTAATGAAAATGTTAAACTCTTAATGTTTTGACGATAAAAAAATATATGTTAAAATATACTAATTTATCCATGGTGTAAGTTAGTTCATGATCGAAATTGAAAAATTTTTCATCTTTGCAAATTTTCCTAGAGACACGATCGTGCTTAATTCATTTTGCAGTCACACATGCTATATCATAGAATCGTGTAGTCTACTTGTATTAGGTTATGCAATCTGAATCATTTTAAAGTTTGAAATATATAGTCATGTTTTATGACCCACGATCATGTTTGAATATGAATTAGACGTAAAAATGTATTTAATAAAATTTTGGAAATAAAATATTATTTAACTTAAGGGTTTTTTGCCTTCTCAAAAATTTTATACCAGAATTTCCATTTTTTAACAAAATTAATGAACGGTTTGAAAAAAATAAAAATTTTTGAACTTAAATGTGGAACATCATGTCATCATTCGGCCTTTTAAAAATTAGAGACTACAACATCAAGCTCATTGGGCTTTCCTGGCCCATTATCTGGCAGGGGTGAGGTCCGCGCTTTAGTCCATTTCTTTTTTAGTTTATATGTTTATTTTTCGTCCATGTTTTGTTTGATTTGACAAAGGCACCAGCACCTACTCCACCTATAAGCCCAAAGAAAGTCCACAATCAAAATCAAACCTGTTATATATGTAATCTTCAGCTTCACCATCTTCTCCGTACACTCAATTACCTGAACGAGGTCTGCCTTTCCTTCAATCTTCCTGTTGTATGTTCTTATTTCACTGTTTTATTGCCTTTCAAACGCATATACAATGCCGTCCTTTTCAATCTAATAAACAGCCGTTGGTTCATGCTCATGGCTTTTTACTTTCATAAGATTATATTATATTTTTGTTTAATTAGCTTAATTAGTCGTGTTCTTTCACATTTTAAAGAAAAAAAAAATGCCCAGGAAAAATGTTTTCTCGTTACTAAAACTCAGTTACTGGCTTTTTATGTGTTATTAATTCATCGTAAATTGTTTTTTTTTTTCAGAGAGTTGACTAACATTTGTTGTTTCTTTCATGATTTTATAGAAAATGTTTTCTCCTGATGTTTCTTAGCTGTTACTTTCAACTTCAAAACCTAAATGCCTAGGCATTGAAAAGGACCATCAAATGGCCGAGCTCCAAGATTCCAGCTGGTATGTGTATGCCTCTTTTTTCTATCAATATTAATCTCGGCATTATTATTATTATTTTTTTTTTGCTGCATCTTTTGACTCATTCAATTTATCTTGGTTACTTTATTTCTCAATTTGAATAACAGCTTGTAGGATCCTTGAGTTGTTTATGTTATTACTCGTAGAAGAGCCTAGAAGATAAGCATATCATTCAGTGGTCATGGTCTTTATTCTGGTAAATATGAATTGCATCACTATGGAGTAATAAGAGCTAGAAAATGAGAATAGCTACCAGCAATTACATTTATCTGTAATCTGAGCAGCTGGCCAATACCATTTGTTGTTAAATGGAGGGAGATTAATTATTCTTTTTAGGCTGCTGTTAAGGGTTTCCTTCTCAATAAGGTCAGCTTGGTTTCAATTTTTAAGAGAATGTGAGTACTTGTTAATAGCATTGTCTACCTTTTGCACGCTTCTCTTTAGGCATCAAACCTTTGTGTTTGTTAATTCAGATTGATGAGAGTGGATAAAATCAGGAAACATTAATATGCCAAGAAAGTAGTAAGGGCGTTTTGTAAGGTAGGGCTCTTCTCTGTCAAATGAGAGCCTTCAAATCTGTTGAGAACATTCTTCTAGTCTTTTTTACAATAAGTACCTTATCATTTATGATTCTTTTGCTGGTCTGCTGAAATGGCGTCAAATTCATTGGCAGCGTTTCTAGTTTTGTGTTGCTTACGTGACTTAGTAGAAATATTCTAAAATGATATAACCTTCTTTACTAGATTCTCTTGCCGATCTTCTAAAATAGTATCAAATTAATGGTGATGCTTCTAGGATTGTCCTTCTCACGACTTTGTAGAAGTATTGATTGTTTGTCACAAGTCCAGCCTTGCTTCATAACTTGTTATAAAGACTTCCTAATGATGTTAATTTATTTTGTGCTAGGCCCTTTTGGATCAAGTATAAAGCAAGTTGACCGAGTTGCTTTAATTTTGTGAATCACAGTATCTGTTGGTCAATCTAGTATCAATACTGTTGGAGTTGCTTTAATTTATTGAATATGATTTAGTCTATCATATGTATGATTGAGTTGTTTATCATGCAAATATGAAATTAGGAAAACACATGTTAGTTGAATGATACTTGTTAGCCAAAAGTAAAGAAGATTTAATAATAGGTTATCTGCAGTTATTTTGGTCATGAATTAGAAGTTGCAAGTGCATTGCCATCACCATTTGATGCTGGCTTATTTATCAGTACCAATACCAATAGAAAGTAACTTTTTTAATATCATATCAGTATCTGTGTGCTTCAGTCAAGTCAATCAAAATTTATTTGTGTTTTGTGTATGCAAAGTACATAAGTGAGCTCAACCCTACTATCTTAGTTAAGGGTGTGCAAGACAAGAAATATATCTAATTTGCACTGATGTGAATTCTACTTTCACTATTGATTAAAATTACCAAGGCTCATATCCTTTGTTTGTAAATCATACTGGTAGGTTGTTGGTTGATATTACATAAAATGTATGCCTCCTCCTATGTGGCATGTATGAGTTTAGCAACAAATTTCGTTTCCATGAATTTGTTATGATGATTAGTTTAATGCATTGTTTAAAGTAAGTTGAATAGTTGTGTTACATTGGAGCATAGAAAACACTGAGGTCTATGGCAAGTTCTATACTTTACTCTTATAAAAATAAATAAATTTCACTTTTTTTTTTTTTTTTTAATTTATGGCAGAAGATCCTTTAATGGTTTGGATATTATTCTGTTAGGGTGGATAGAGAATCTGCTTCTTGCTCTTTCATGCGGTTAACTTCTGTCATGCTGTGTGGTATACCCTGTTAGAAGAATATAATACTGAATTTTCACGAAATCTAAATGCCATGTACTTAATCTTATTTTGAACTTTATAGGTGTTTGGTGAAAATCAAATATATTGACCGTTCTTGCTTATAAAATAATGTCAATTCTATCTTGGCATAGATTTGTGGCTTTTAGGCGAAACTCAAATTACCAGTACTGCCACTCTAGTAAGGACTAATAAATATCCAAAATTGTAGCTTATATAGTGATATGAACCTTGTGTGAGCTGCCCCTCAAAAACTAGCTATTTAAATTGGAGAGTCCAATGTCATATATACCTCACACCAAAGCCTATACTTTCCAATGTGATATCCAAGTCTCATACCTTATACTTGGGATCCTAACATATGGCATAGGATTTCTTACATGCTTTAAATAGGTTTTGTCTCACTGGTGGTAGTCAGATCTCTCTTTTGTATCAGCTCTCAAGTTAATCAACTTAGTGAATATTGATAACAACATTAAATTTATAGAAGAGGAGAGGAAGGCGGATAAGTCATCTAATGAACTGTTCCAATAATGCTAATGCTTCTTTTGATGACAAGTAACAATTAATAGACACAAGGTGGTATTCAGTTTGTTCTTTCTCTGTAAAAACCACTGAGGGAACTATTCATTTGTATAATTTGTGGTCTTTTATATTCAGTAATCTTGGCATACGTTTTTTGATGCCTTATTTAAAGCTTGTAGGCTAGTTCCCACTTGTTTCATGTGGTGTATTTTTATGGCAGTGGTGGGAACTTAACTTTTTTGAATGTTGAAGCTGGTCCCACTATTTTCTATCCTTGACCTTTTTGGCTGGATAATGTTTCTAATTTTGCTATGAGATTCTCGTACTATATCCTAGTACACATGAGTTCTGTCCCCATTTTTTCTGATTCATAATCATATCACTTAAAAGGGAAAAAAAGACTAGGAACAGTGAAGAGAGACATCTCTTGGAAACCATCCCACTACACAAAGAAAACATGCCCAAAATTCCATCAATGGGTGATCAATAAGATGTAATTAGCATGTAGAACATAATTTACAATTAGAAATAATTCCTTTTCTCACTAGAATTAGATTCCAAATTATGTAATTGAAGTCTAGCAATTAATTGAAGACAGAAAAGTTGCACTTCAAATCTAAAGAAATTTATCAAAGACTCCTAAAGGACTCATCGAAAATATGAAATACCTCTAGATGGAACTGAATTCAAGTTTTGGGTCAGAGCCACAGGTGACTCTATTTTGCCAGTTGTCACTGAGTTCAAAATCTTTTTTGTCAACACTAAAACTTGATGTTCAATGTGAAAACTTGTTAAACGCTATACTAATTGTAGCTGCTTTCTGTATGATGTGCATAAGTCGGACTCAAATTGATTTTTAACAGGGTAATATTTCATTGTAGGATATGTATGCAAACTTTATTGCTGTGTAGCAATTTAATGTTATTCATAGTTACTGCAAATGAAATTGCTGGATAGGTTAAGTATTCCATTGTCTAATCTGTTCCTATTAGCAGCTATTCCATCTAAATTTAATCTGTTTCCTTTATTAATATCCTCCTTGCTTAACCTTGATACTGGGAAGCCTGAAAAGTGATTGCAAAAAGTTGTTTAGTTATGGTAAACTTACCTAGCCTTCTGGATTATAGCAATAGGTGTTAGCAAACATCCTTGAACCTTGCCATCATAATAGTTATTTGTTCAAGAATCTGGTAAATAGGATATTTGCTAGGTTCACTAATTGCACAACTGAGCTGCCATTATATAAACCATCCATAGGAGGTCAAAAGCAGAAGGGGGATATGCAAGAGCTCAGAAAGAGGTTGCCAAGGACTGTGGAGTAGCCAGAAGAAAAGATGACTAAAGAATACTTCTTGTGATCTGATGATCAAATTGGGGGAAATATTTTGTGAACAAGGTTGAAGTTTAGATTTTCTTTAACTTTGAGCAATGCCTTGGAAATCTTTGGCGTGATATCTGAGGAATTTTTATATTTGATGTTTAAGGTATATTTTCCTATTAGTTGGTCAATTTCTTTGATCATCTCAATACATCAATTCACTGACCCTACTTCATTGATATCCTTAGAGCAGCACCAAAAGCCACAAGAGTGAAGGTTTGGTTCAATTATTGGAAGTGCACTGAATATCTATATCTTCCGTCAAATCTTATTCCAACTACTTGAACTGAACTTATCCAAAGTAGTCTGAAGTTATTTCCCTTACAAAATTAATAGAAATTTGAAGTTATTTCTCTCAGACTTCACAGTCATCAACCGTGGAATTTCCTCATGATCTTACCAGAATTCTTTCCCCTTCTATTATGATATTACAAATAAAAAATCCTCTATTGTTATTATCTTTCAAAAGAAAAAATAAATAGCCCCTAAATATTTAATCTTTTAATTTGCCAGGCTTCTTGCACTCTTGATATTTACCTTAATTATTACACTCAAAAGCTCATGGGTTTTCTAGCTTGATTCAATCAAGAAAACTAATTGTATGTTCCATAATCCAGTTGCCACTATGCTAGCATACTGGTAATAGGTTAATTTAGCAAAGCTACTGGTTTCATAGATCAACGACTTCTGAAACATTCTACACAAAGAAGATTGCAAAAAAGATGGCTGTTAGTGCCCGAGTTTTTTTTTACCAGGATACTTGTGCAATTGCAAATGAAGTTAAAGTATGTGTGTAACTTAGTAATAAACATCCTTTATGACTTCACCTACATTCTTGCAAGTTGTGGACCCTATGTAGTTGAAAATGGGCCAGTATTGAGAGTTCTAAGCTTGTGCAGTCCATATTTCATTCTGTAACATTACTGAACTCTTAAGTGATGAGTGACTTTGTTCATTGCATAAAATTTTTAGAAGAAAGAAATACTGAATAAATTTTGTAGTTGATGTCTTTGAGTGTTCAGCTCCTTAATGTATTATATGTTTGCTTGTCTTCAAGCAGAAACAAAGAGAAGCATTATTAAGGAGTATTATCACAAGCTTGTGAGCTGCATATAGCTTTGTAATGACAGTATAGAGACATGACTCTGATAAATAATGAAGCAAACTCTGAAAGTTAGCAAGAAGAATAGAGGATTGAGTCATATATTCAGATAAGGTTGTTTCTTTCCAGTTTTTCAGGTGCAAGAAACGGGAAATTCATGTCCCAATTTTAGTATAGTTGCATTCATGTTTTATGAAGATGTCAACTAAATTGTCAGGTGGTCCCAAACTATTCTTCTTCCATCCTTGAAGAAATACGTAGTTGATTCTAAAGAGGGACTTGTTATAAGTCACTGAAAATGTTTTAATAAATTATCCAATAAGTAAATTTTCTTCAAGATTAATTTGTTCTATATCTTTCTCTAACGTCAGGAGAATCGAGAACAATTGATTTATCACATTTTCCGCCTGATTCTATTAAGCACAACATATGTTGGATTTTTAGAGTAGTTTCCCTAATTCTCATAAAAATTACTTATTTCGACTTGCATTTTTAAGAATTGTTTCTCCTAATTCTCATGAAGATAACTTATTTTGTTATGCATTTGGTGAGTAGCTTTGGAGTGACGTATTTAATTTCCGCAAAGTCAATTGCTGGTTGATTTGTCGGAAAGAATATTACAAAATCAGTAACAATCTTACCAGATTTCAATAGGCAATTCCTACTATTTGCTATTGACTCTTACAAGTGCTTGCAAAGCCCAAAACTAAATAGTCTATCAAGTCTGAGTGTAGTTAAGTTGATGCAAGCTCTTAGGATCTCAGGGTCACATTATATCCATTGCCTTGTGTATACATGTGATTTAACCAAGAAAGTGGAGGTTCATCATCATAGATGAGCTAGTGCACTGTGCTTAGTCTGTGTTGTTTCTGCACCAAGTGGAACTAAAGAAGTCATGCTAATCATGCCCCAACTAAAATATAGCAGACAACTGAGTTGTTTCAATTTTGACTAAGCTTGATCAATAGACTGATATTTGCACACATAATTCATTGTTAAAAATTTTATGCATATTTTGTCAGTGTATTAATTGCGTAACTTGTATGATCAACAGAAGTTTCAGACACTTGGATTCAGTTTTTTTCATAATGTTTTTTTTTTCCTTTTTAATTTTTTTCAGTTTGACAGTATCAATATTGGCTAATACATCTAGAATCTTTGTTCTTCCTGTATGTACAATGCACTTGATTATTAAAAGATTAATCTTCCATTTTTTAGGTATTTTATGGAGAAAGTGTGAGAAATATTTATTGTACTTGGTAGTTGATAGTTGGTAGCGGATGTTTTGAATTGTTCAATGTGTGCCAATAACAACTCAGTTGAGTAAACCAGAAAGTCTCCACAAGTGGAAATGAACATAACAGCACATTAGAAGCTTTTTTCTTTTTTCCTGAGATCTTCATATATCTTTCTAAATGTTCATAGGATTGAACAAAAATATAATTTATGGACCATAGACTTTGGTAATATGGATGATCTTCAAAATATAATCAAAATAAACATGTTTAAGGGGATGCAAATCTTGTTAATTTGAAATATGTTTTGGTAAAAAAAGCATTTTCAGACTAAAAAACTTGGAACTGTTAATGCTGTCTTTGTTTGTTTTCTTTTCTTTGAAGGAAAATGGTTTGCATATTGTTCTGCAGATGGTAGACAATAGGTTTGCACATTTGTGTGAGAAGCATCAATTGAGACTGCACAAAATTGGTCTTGCAGGATCTTGTGGACTAGCTGAGACCATACAAAAGAGGTCTCAAGATTGCATACTTCCACAAATCCCAGAGCCATTCCATTCCCAAGGCTTGATTATCACAAACACACACTAGATATACTAACAACAATATAACATGATTATCACATTTTATTTCCTCCTATTGTAACATATCACAAACTAACACTAGATATACTAACAACAATTCCATTGCAGGTATTGTTCGACTCAATTTATATCAGCTATATGCTTTTCATTTATATTAAACTTAGGCCTATTTGTCAATGCAGTTCAAGTCAAACAAGCTTTGCCTGTTCCAGAATTCTCAGTCTGGCTGTGCTCATATCTGAGAACCTGTGAGTTTCACGGTGGCGTTGTTGATTGACCTTGAGGATTGACTTGGGGCTGCTTTGCTTGTGTTTGGTGCTTCAACAAAAAAGGGCTAAGTTCATCAAGCTGCCCACCACCATTGCAAGCGAGGTTGAGACAGGAAGAATCAATGAAGTTAGCAAGCAGCGTTTCTCACGGCACCTCACCTCCACTTGCATATTCCTTATCGTGCTGGAAAAGAGGGCTCTTCTTTGGACTCTTTTGGCTCCCATAACCATGCCTTCTTTCTGCTTCATCTTCATCTACCAATTAGTTTAATAATTAACACCAGTTCTCTTTTTAGGACTTTTTAGTGATCTTAACTTTGTTCTAATATAATATTGCAAGGGTTCCTATTCCATTCATGAAAAGAATTAGTTATGTCTAGAAAGGAACCCACATGAACAAAGCTCAAAAGGATAAAAATAAAAAATATTTTAAAAAAGGTTATAGAAATGGTTAACTACACTCTTTATGAAGGAAATTTATATAAAAAATATGTTTTTATATAAATATTGGTATTAATTAATTAATATGAGAAAATTATAGGAATAAAAAAATGAGAAGAGATAGGCTTGGATTTGGTTGGAGAGGTGTCACGTGGGAGCGTGGAAGGAAGCACATGGATACATAGATGTTAGAGCCTCGTGAACTTCACTTTCCCACGTGCCGCCCTTTTAGATTATGACTTTTTCCTCCTCTTTTCTCAAATTACCAGACCTTTTGGACTTTCTGTCAATCCTCTTCGCATCTGCTTTCCACGTGACCCATCACTATTATATTTCTCGTCAATTTCTACCTTTGGATTTGAGGTGGATGAGATCCTCATGATCAATTTCTCTCCACCACAATCCAAGGCGAAAACTAAATTCATGGACTGCCATTTTGCATTAAGTTTTAATTCAAGTTCAACAAGTATTGATTTTGAGCTTGTGCTTGATATTACAGATAATATTCGAATTCAATTCATATGAGCTTGATATTGTAAATATGAACTCAAGTCTGATCAAGCTCACTAATTAGAAAATGACATATTGTAATAATAACACAAATAATGTTGTTAAATTTGTGAAAACAAAGACACTATGTATATACTTAAACCTATCAAGCCAAGCACCACCATAGCTCAAGCTTGAGCCTGATAATATGGCATACTCATGGCTTTAGCTTGATCTATGACAATTCATTATAACTTTGAACAAAACGAGCTAGCAATCAAGTATAAGGCAATTCAGTTTGAATCGGCCTCCAATTGAAAACATTCATAACTAGAAATAGTGAAAAAAAAATAAGGAGGATATTCAATCAACATAAACTCATAAAAAACTTGTTTTCAATCTATAATTTTTTCAATCTAATCAAGCATAAATCTTACTTTGTAAATTTTTAATTTAGGGTCCGAAGAACTTAAAAAAAAGGTGAAGAAATATGTTTAGGGTTTTTTTGGAATTGAAATTTAGAAATAGGTCAATATATTAAGTAAAGAGTTAGTATTATATTATTATTATTTAAAAAAGTTAAATATATGATCAAAGATTCATGAAGTTAGAGGTGAGCAAATAACCTGTTTGAAACTAAAATCCTTTAGTATCTAATTGTAGATTTTGGTTTTTACTTGGAACCAAGTGAGAATGAGTAGGTTCCACTTCCAACTATGGGGGAACCGATTGGTATTAGGTTTAGGTCTAGTTCTAAAGTTAAAAGAATTGAAACCAATCTGAAACCAAGTTCAAATTATGTCTTGGTTACTTAGTAGGGTATCTAATCCAACTTTCAATTTATAAAAAGCCATCTAAATCAAAATCGTGTCATTTTTCGTGGAACAAAAGTAGGCACTCAATCTTCCCCAATTCTTGTGACCACACAAACACCTCCAATCCAAGCATTCGTGTCCTCCTTGAATCTTATTAGAGTCTTCCTTGAACATGTAGCACAAGTATGTTTATGATGATTTTGGGTTTGTTAAATGTTAGGGTTTATTTTTAGTATTGTTAATTTAAATATTAGGGTTTTGGGTTTTCAAAATTAATATATTGGTTTATTTAAAATATGACCCTCACATTCAAATATGTGATCGTTCGATTCATCACATACATTTATTTTTATTGCGATGTTTTGTAATTCGGGTAGGAATGGAAACTAGAACCAGCAAAGTCAATTTCATGTGAAAACCGTCTCTAGTTAATTCTGATTCCAATTTCATTTATTATAAATTATTCAATTTCGATTTTATTTTTGACTTTGATTCATCCTTTTGAGATTTTTTGAAAATTTTATATATAAAGTTAATAAATTTTATTATTTTACTCTGATCAATGTAAATATTTCCTTATGCGACACATCTATAGAATATTATACTAAAAAAAAAACATTTGACATGAATGTTTAACATTATTATGGGGCTCATAATTTATAATTAAATTGATTTTACTTGAAATTCTGTAGAGAATTAACCTCTTATCATGGGATCTCATCGCAATTATCTTTTAACTTGTCCTTATCGTTTGTTTTACCATATATAATTGGTTTAATTTATATATTAATTATTTGGTAAACAAGATTAAGAAAATGGGTCATAATCAGCCGCCACGTGGGCCACTCATGGTCGTAGCGTAGCAGCCATGATTTTCTTTCAACTTGTCCTTTTGCTACCATGGATTGGAAACTATGCGATAATGGATTTGGCTCGTTGATTAATTGTCTTAATTAATTAAGTGTAGGACCTGCCGTTGAATTAAGGACTTCTTTTTTTTTTAATTAATTAATTAGTACAGCTAATTAACATTATAATTACAGTGGAATCTTTTGTCCACATAGTGTTGTTTATGCTTTCTACTTTCCCTGTTTCTCTTCCTGATATGTCTTTGAATTTAAGCTCGACATTGATTAATTAGTCACTAATCCATCTGTCAACCACGATTTTGATGGAAAACATGCACATATCAAATCTCGATTACAATTTCGATCAAATCTCGATTACGATTCGTTTTGAATTATTTAAAAGAATGATATTTCACACATAGATACATATTGGATACCCCTTTTCTATGCACATATCATTTTCGGGTTTAAAAATATTATTATGTTCAAAATATTGGTTTAATAAAAAAAATAAGCAAATTGTTTTTGTAATTAAGAATTTGAGAAAGCTTCAGAATAGCACTTGCTCATAATTTTAAATTAATTCACTTTTTGATAACCTATAGCATAGTTTAATATTTGACTCAACTGTAAATTATAATAATAATAATAATAATTATTATTATTATTTTATTTTTTTGACAATTAAAACAATTGAAAACAAAGTGCAACTGTTTCTTTATGCAGTGTATTTTATTCATGTTTCTGTTTATGTTATCATTCTTTTAATAATATTTTTTAAACCTAAAAAAGTATATACTAAATTATAATATTTAATTATAGTAAAATGTCAGATAAACAACAAGAAGATAATAGGCTATGTTACTTTGTAGTAGAAAAATCAGACTCTCTATTATTGATGCTAATTAATATATATATGTATATATGTATGTATATATCTTGTCCAAGACTCCAGGTACACCAACCCAAGACATGACACTTTAGATTTTCCTGTTCATTAACTTTTACAAAAGAAAAAAGGCCAAAGGACAATTTCCCACCCATAGTTTGAGACGGGGACAAAGTCCCACCCGTTTAAGTTTAAAAGTCTGAATTCTCACCTATCACTCATTTTTTTATTAAAAATAATAAATATACAGTAATAATCAGGGGTATTTTTGTTTTTTTAATATTAAAATTTTATAAATTAATAAAATAAATTTTATATAAATATAAAATATTAAAAAATATTAAAAAAATTTAAAAAATTTTGAAATTCAAAAAACTCAGCAGCCACCGCCCCGACACCGGTGGCGATGGCTGCTACGATTTTTTGAATTTTAAATTTTTTTGAATTTTTTTAATTTTTTTATATTTAAAAATTATTTTATATTTTTATTATAAATTTTTAATTTTTGAAAGGGTAATTTAGTAATTTTAATAAAAAATAATAAAAAAATAGATAATGGATGGGAATCCAAATTTTTAAACTTAAGCGGGTGAGACTTTGTCGTCACTTCAAACTATGGATGGGAAATTGTCGTTTGGCCAAGAAAAAATCTCTGTTTCCTTGGGAAACCAATATTATAAAATTAGAAGATTGAGTAAGGGTCTTAAATGTATCATCAGAAATAATATGTTAATTTACAAACATAAAATCCACAAGGAAGATGGCGTTTTTAGATCTAATCGATTTATACTTATTATAAATCAAAAAGGTTACAAAATATAATTTTTTATTAATTTAAAAAATAAATTTTATTTTTTATTTTTTAACATTAATATAACTTATTTATTTTTATTTTTTATTATTGTATATGAAATTAATTCACGCATAATATTTTGACAAAATGAGAAATGGTTTTTTTTTTTTTAGGTGAGATTAAGGAATATGATAATCCCGATGAGATAAGCTGATTACGAATATAAAAATTATATGGGAAAGTAAAGGAACTGGGGACGTCGGATGTGAGGAAGTAATTAATGGAAGTTAATTACAAATTTGGAAAGAAGACGGAATATGATTGGTTGAGGCTGGTGTTATCATGGAGATTATCGAAAAGATTATTGCTTATTATTTAATATAGGAAGACGACAATTTAAGATTGGAAGACGACTTAATTGTAATTTTCTGTCAGACTTTTCTCCCTTTATCTTCTTGATTTCTCTCAACGCCCTTTTCTTGAACTAATTCAATCTGTTGATTCAAGTTGGTAAGCAAAGAATTGAATCCTTCAAATGATCTTCCGCTTTTGATATTTTGGGTTAAAAGAGATTAAATCTAAGTTGATAATTCCAACCTCCAAGACTTATTTCAACCCATTTAATTCATTTTAATACAAAATGACACATTTTTCCAAACCAAAATGGCTTTATTTTGCAACTTCATTGTCCTGACTGTAAGGATGTATTCATCCTCCTCCTTCCTTCATCTTGACCTCCTATACAGTTCCTTGTTTCCCGACTCTACATCTATCCATGAGCATAAAAAAAAAAAAAAAAAGAGAACTTTCAAAGTCACAAACACCAATCAATTCACCACAACGGGATTGCTTTCAGTTTCAATCTTTTTAGAGCCAAAAAAATTCTCAGAAACATAAATCAAGAAATGTCAAAAGCCTCAAAATTCTCCCCCTTCTGTTGCATCTCTTCTTTTCACCTGGTGAGGTTGGTAGGGGAGAGACATGTAAAAATGAAGTGAGGTTGATTATTGGAAACATTTACAATCTCTGTAGAGTGGGACCGAAAACAACTTTTTGAAACATGAATAAAATTTGATAATTAAAAAATTATTTTAACAGTTACAACATGAATGATAGTCTAAACACGATCAATATATTAATTCGAATTAGAATTCATATAGAAAAATTTTAATCTGAAATTCTTTTATATGATGACCTTCAATAAATAAAGATGCTTATCTATATTTGACATTGATGATTAATTTCACGTATTTATATTTTTATTTTGTAAATTGTTGACCTTGTTTACAGAAAGAAACTGATTAAAAGTTTCGAAGGCGGTAACCTTGACGAGGTGTCATGGAAGAGAAAGTCAAGGCAACTGTTCCGGGAGTCGCGGCCGTGAAAATGGGATGGTGTTTTTGTAATGCTTGGCAACGGAGAGAATTTGTCGGTGACGAAAAGGACCCTTTCGAAAAATAACCCTAGTCAACTCTTCATTTACAGTATTGAGAAAATAAGCGGTGGAGGGAGAGAGGAAACGTGCGATGATGAAGACAAGGTAGGATAATGGAGGCAGAGTTGGTGGATTTTCCAAGGACGGATCCAGTCTATCCAACCAAATGAAGCCAAGTCAAGGCTCTGCATTCTTTTGCTTTTGCTCTCTTTCCTTCGTTTTGTTCTATTGTGTTGTTGCATTGAAAGGTCAGCCTCGTGGATTTGGATTTTATGACATAAATGTTATGATTGTTCGGACATGGAAGGAAAGAGAGAGTTACTTGATGATCATCATACAGAGTCAACAGCTTCTTTTTTTTTTTTTTTTTTTTACAAGAAAACTGAAGCTCTTTCCTTTTACCAGGTGGGTGCTGCCGAATCTCTCAAATTAATTTACGATAAATATAGTTTCCTAGGGTTATATATATATATATAAAATTAATTTTAAAATTATTTTTTGTTTTTTCCCTCACATAAATTTAAATTTTATTGTTTTTTATCTTTTAATATTCTCTTCGAGATTTAATTAATTTATTGTATTAAATATTAACTAATATATTTTTAATATTTTTATAAAAATTTAATTAACTTATTTATTTCATTCTAGGTATTTACAATAAAAAACATACAATTAGAATGTACAAGTCGTTACAATTAATATGTAAACTAGTTTATTAAACATAAAACATACAAGTTTATATAAATGTAAACTAAAGACATGTATGTATATATAAATTAGACTAGTCCGCATATTTATGCATTTTGTAATATTTGTATATTTGTATAAAATATAACAAATGTATGTATACATATATGCATAACATACACGTAATCTATACATACACACATTTACACATTTTACACTGTTTGTACACCTGTATAAAATATAACAGATATATGTATATATACCTACATAACACACACATGATTCATACATACATACATACATTCGTACATACATGCACACATGATTCATACATACATACATAACACACACACACACATATGTACTTATACATATATGCATAACACACGCATGATTCATACATACATAATATATGTATGTATACATACATGTAATACATACATTTATAACATATGTAAGTAAACATACATGCATAATACACACACAATCCATACATGATTCCTACATTCACAAGTATCATACATGCATACATACATATATAATTCATACATGCATACAATCATAACTGATTTACACATACATACATGCATATCACATACATGATTCATACATGCATACATGATTCATATATACTTACATAACACACATACATATCTATGCATAACATGTAGAACTCGCTCCTGTATATATCAGTGTTACTAGACCTTGTACTTATTTATGCAAATAAGCAAGCTATTTATTTATTTACTATTAAGGAAATACTCAAATTGATATACATAGCAAGAATCCTACAAAAATTGGCTGACTGAAAAGTATGAATGCAAAAGCTAAAAACAATGAATAATAAAGTGATGGGTTTAAAAGTTAAAATATACATAAATATTTATATGTATACATATATGAGATTATATGTATATATATGTGATGTACAAAAATACATGCATGTGCCTTTATAAGCATATTTGAAAATTTTTATGCATGTAGAAATCCCAATAGGCTTGCTGAAATCAAAATTGGAGCCTTATCCCTTTAGCCATAGTTAACCCGAATCTCAGCAGCTCCTATCTAATTGACCTAGAAGAAAGGAGGAAAAAAGACAAGGGTGAGTGATAACTCATTCAGTAAGCATTTCCTATTTCTTTATGACCCAAGTAAAACTCTAAGCTAAATTCATATCTGAGCTTAACTTAACTATTCTTATGATTTATATATTTTTATTCGTGTTTATTCCCTTTGCTTATTATTCTGAACATAACTTGTTCTTATTTTTTTAACTAAAACTATATCTCATGCTATAAAATGAATGTCATGGTATAAAGTCATGCTGAAATATGTTATGTGCCCTTAGGCCAGATTTCTGAAAACATTGTAGGTTTTATCTAAAAATATTTGTATAGATCCAACTATCTTAAACTGAAAATATCTTAAAATAATACAACTGAAAATCTGTATTATTGATCAGACTGATAAACACAGAGATTCGACACTCTAACTATATGAGTTTGCAATCTCTTGACCCTATGTCAGTTAGTTGAAATTTGAAACTAAAACTAAACTGATAACTGATAATCAGATACACATCAACATATATTGATATTGGCTTCTTCTTTAACAGGCGTGCAACTCATAGGTGCCCATTCGTATTCATCCCTAAAAAATTTTCAGAGCATTGTATTTTCTAACTTTAAAAACATATATTTGGACCCTTAAATCTTTTTTTTGAAAATACTAGTATGACATGTCATGTCATGATATACGTATGATGTATCATTTTCTTTTATTTCATCTTATTATAATGTTTTACAGTTGTTATAATAGGTTTCCGATGCTTTGTGCCTTATTCTAAGTTAAATTACCAATATTCTGCTTAATGTGTAAGGCATGCATGCTTGGACGCACGAGCGTGCATGAAGATGTATGGTCGTGCAAGCTTTTGTGATTTCAGCTTTATTTCTAAATTTCTACAGATGTACAGTCGTGACAATAACATGTATGGTCGTGACTCTGTCATGCACGAGTGTGACATTGAGATGCACGGTTATGACTCTCTTATATTTGCAGTCGTGCATATTTGTGCACACGAACATGATCCTGCAATTGTGAGGAAGCACGGGCGTGTGTATGCAGCTGCACAGGCGTGCATCCTACTCTGTTTCAACAAATTCATGCTTAAAACTTGTAGAATCTCATCTAATGTTTAACATAACTGCAATCAACTCATTCTATCAATATTTTGCACTCCAAACAACACAAATGCACATACCAATTTCACCAATAATATTCAATATCATAATCAAGCATTAAAACTCTTTAAAATACATACCCATACACATACACATATCAAGCATGTTAATAGGCAATAAGCACTATCACAATCATTTTCTTTTTATCATATCATCATACAATCAAGTCATACAATTATAAAACATGCTAAAAACATCATCATATCTCAAGAATCAGCAAACCCATGCTTGGAAACTATGGAAAAAGGCAAAGAAATACTTACCTCTTGCCATGGTTGAATCTTCTCTTTCTCTAACAAAATCTCTTACTCTCAAACTGGATTTGGTGCTTCTTGTTGCTGATTTTATCCCCTACAGTTAGGATTCTCTGAAAATGGAAGGAAAACTTAAGATGAAAAATTAATAAGCGACGGGTGCGAAATATTAAAAGTTATTGTCTCTCTTTTTTTACAAACATGCACGACTATGCACTTAAAAATGCATGGTCGTGCATGAGGGAAAATGAAGAATCTTCATTTCTCACGCTTCACATGAAGAAAATCTCCCAAGGAGAATCATGAGCACACCACACTAACTCTAAGAACTAACTATTTCATTTCTAAACTCTCCCAACTCCAATACTATCATAAATTCTCATCTTTGACCATAATTTCTAGCCTAAAAGATATTTTTAGCCTTGGGATACACATACATATATGATTCACATATGATTTATACATGCATACAATCATACAAGATTTACATATGATTCATACATGTATACATGTTTCACACATACAGAACATACATGAATCACATATTATATATATATATATATATATATATATATATATATATATATATATGATTCACACATAAAGGTACATATATTTACACATATATACATATGTATATTCACACACATATAAATAAGTTCACACACACACACTCACATGCGCACACACACACACACACACATATATATATTTAAATATTAATTAAATATATATAAATATTAATTATAATTATAATTGTTTTATAATTATAATATTAAATATTTAATTATTTAGTGGTATTTTAATTATTTTTTTAATAACTAAAATAATATATGATTTATGAGGAAGATGAAAGTAAGAAAAGAGTTTTGATTGTGAACAATGAATAAAGTTTCGAGTTTAGTTTTAATTACATTAAAACTAAATAAAGACAAAGGTAAATAAATAAATATATATATATATATATTTTAATTTTTAGTTAATAAAATAATTTTGTAATTTGATTTTTTTTAAATAATTTGAAGTTGAAGTTGAATAAGTGTACAAGGTTTGATTTCTATAATTCATCATTATATTATTAATTATTAAATTTGATTTTAGTTTATCATTATCATGTTAATTTTAAAAAAAATAAAAAGAAGGGAAAAAAAGAAAAAACTAATAAAAGTTAAAAGTATAAATTTATATCTAAATTTTTTGTTAAATCATATTTTGTATGAATCAATTTGAAAAAAAAAAAAAATTTCCTTGTTTGGATTGGGATGGGCAAGGTTACTGCTAGCCAAACCCTTTATTGACTATCTCAAGCAATCTGCAGCCCTCCACATTTTTTCCATCAGACTCACCAACAGTTCTCTCAAAATCTGTGCATATCAAACATTCATCCTCCATTAAAATAAAAACTCTTCTAAGCTACTGAGGAACCTCATTAACTTTAATTTAACCATATCTCTGTTGAAAGAGAGAATGGAATGTGGAGGTGAAGTGATGAAATGCAGACGTGGGGAGCAGGTAAGAGCAGGGCAAGGAACGCGCATGGGGAGAGAGAAGAGATGGGTCTGGGTCTGGGTCTGGGTCTGTCTCATTTACAGACCCCCGGGATTCAAGGGGATATATTTTCAGAAAAGAGCAATTCCCAATAGAATGTGACAGCTGCCTCGTGGCCGACAGCAATGCGGTGACCCTTCTCACCCCCTCTATGCGTTTTGACTTGGAGACCACACTCGACCCCATCCAAATCTAAAACAAACTGAAGCTCTCTTTCTTCCTTCCCTTAAATCTATGTACTGACAAAGAGGCACACTTGGCTTCTGCTTTACTTCACAAAACTTCTCGCTAGGGCACGGCCTTCTAGGGTTTGGGTGACTTGTGATTTTTGTGCCGGCATGACTTGATCTGATTTGAAATTTGAAACCCTTGGGGGGTTTAACTACGTACACTTGGACCAGGCTCCAGCATTTCATTACTTCGAATTTTTATAAACGTAAATTTTATTACAGTTGTCCAGGGAGGTAGTTCGAGTGATGACCAGGGAAGGCTTCTTTTAATTGGTATAAAGTAATAATTCTTGAAGTTGATTTTTTATGAAGATAAGTTTTAAATTTATTTAGTAAGTAAATATAGCATTTAATTATTTATCCAATTTTTTTAGTGTAATGTGATTAATAGTTTAAAATTGATTAAACTAATAATTTAATTTAGTCAAAACATAAAAAGATTGATTAGGTTGCAAAATGTGTAAATTAAATGATTGTATAACGTATTGGTTTGTTTATTAACAAAAAAAATTATTTAACTTTCAATGATATTCTCTGACTAATTATATTGAGCTAGATGTAACAAATTTTGTAATTTTAATTAGATGGATTATGGATAACATTTATCCATATTATATAATTTGATTACTAAAGTTGGAGAGTGTCTAAGCAAGAAATATAGGTTTGAATTTCAAAATCCACTCATGACATATTAAGATCAAATAGTTTGATTAATAAAAAAAAAGAATGTCTAAGTAAGAGGTATAGATTCGAAATCCACTTGTGATATATTAAGATCAAACTATTGACTTATCTGACACTATTGTTTTGGGATCGATTACTAAACATGAAATTTCAACTGATTGAACTGATTGTTTTAGTCGTATAAGGGTAATCAAGATTTAGTCAGATAAAAATAAATTATATACACTTAAAATAAATATAAATTTGGGTATAAATAATAATATATTACTATGTGATTAACTATTTTTTTTTATTTTCCTACTATTTGATTAAATGTTAACTTTTGTTTAATTTATAATCACTCGATCACATAATTGTATTATTATTATTATTATTATTTAAATTGATAGTTTAAAATACATATGATTTTATTCTTAAAAACTTTATGCATTATTAAAACTGGTTAGCGTAGTTTATTGGAATAAATAATATTTATAAAAAAAATTATTAATTATTAGTTAGAGAATTATATAAAAAAATTTTAATATTAATTTTATTAAAAAGAGCTTTAATATATTATAGTTGATCCGTTTAAATTTATCAAATAAAATACAAATTTTTTTGAAATATAGTTTTTTAAGTAAGCTTACACTAGGAAAATCCTTAACCCTACCTCCTCTTATTAAGACTACAAAATGTTTTTGTGAATTATGACCAATACTAAATATATAATTAGTGAGTTCAAGTTCAAAGGTTAATCACGCTCTCGCAACTTTATGTAAGGCAATAGATAGAGCCAAACGTATTGCATAATTAAGCTTAAAATAATTGGGATATAAAATATTTTATCTCAACTAATTAATTTGACTATATGTTTAGCATCATTATATTATCTATTATGTCAATTCATGATGCTAATATGGCCAAAAGACTTATTCCCAGTTTAGGTTTATTAAAATAACAAAATTTTATTTATTAAATTTAAAAAATTTTAAATTCTTACGTTAAATTTGTTCATAAATCTATCAAACTTTTTATAAAATTGTTGAAAAAAATATATTCTCAAACTAAATAATATTTTGTCTTTAAAATTTTATTAAATATTTGTAATTTATATTAATTATAATTAATATAATAAAATTTTATTAATATAAATATAAATAGGTTGTTAATGATTAATAATTAAATATATGGGTTAAGTTATATTTTTTGTTTAAACTTTAAAGGATTTCTTAGATTTGAAAAAAACCTAGGATGTTTTTTGAAAATTTTAAAAATTATAATATGTTACTCAATATTTTTAAAAACGATAATTACTCTTCAAAAAAATATAAAAAAACAAGAAATGTAAATATTATATTATAAATTATTAAGGTGATAATATAATTTCAAAATATATAAATGAATATGAGAATTTTTAAAGTAAGAAGAGAAATTATCTATTTACTTTTAATAAGTTTTAAACAATAATATTTATATTTTAAATACATCTCTATCATAATATTTAAATAAAATAATATAAATATTTGTTAACTGTTAAAACTAATTGTTAATTTTTTATAAATAAGCAAAATTTTATTTTTTTTCAAATTTAACTAATAACAACTTATTATTTCATCAATTAGGTGGGAAATAGTCTTTTTACTTAGTAGCATATAAATTATTACATTAGTTACAATAGCTAGGTTTGGATTCGAATTGAGTGAGCTTAGAATTGAACTTGACTTGAATAATTCTAAAACAAACTTGCATTTCTAGAGATCAAGCCTAGAATTTGTGAGTTTGGCATATAGAGTTCGAGCTTGACTTGCGAAACTCGCAAACTCGCAAACTAATAAAAATTGCTCACATAAACATTTGAGACATCCGACAGGTTTACTTGAACCGAACTCAAGCTCTACTCATATAAGATGAGATGAGCTCAAGTTCAAGGGAGTCAAGCTTGGTGAACTCAAACTCACCTCTTATAGAATGAATTTAGCTCAATTTGAGTCTAGTCCTAGCAATAGCAATTCAAGTTTCTTTTTCCATAAATAATCCAAAAGGTGCTGTTCTTCGAACAATTAATATTTAATTGTCAAAGGTCAATAAATTTAGCTATAAGACTCGCGCATCTAAAATATTATATGAGTTCGTGAATTATGTCTATCATCCTTATGTATGAACCATTAAAAACAGACAATTAAGAAATAAGAAGATGCCCCCATAAGGTGCCTCAAGTGATTGAGCGGGATGCCTTATAGACTTGAATACATAGTTACGAATTCGAGCTTTTTAGACCTAATATTAAGATAAAACTTTTGATTTTATTCAGTATAATAATTGTGAGATTTATTATTTATCTAGAATTTGTTTTTGTTGGTAAATCAGTGTTCAATTAAGTTAAAAGAAATGAGAGGTATGATTAGACGCAAAGCATTAAGCCAGCTTAACAAGGATTTCCCATTAAAAAAAAAGAAAAAGAAAAAGAAGAAGATGCATATGCTTTAACCTAGCATTTTCTTTATTCTTTTTAAAATTTTCGAATGTCTAGCTCTAATCACTGGTAAGTAAAGCATCTAAAAGATGCTCCAAAAATGCCTAATTTTTTTCACTTTGATTTCAATTTTAAGGTTTCAAAGTAAAGTAATTAATTTAAAGATGCATGAATATTATAGAAACAGAGAAAAATTCTATATTCTACTTTACAAAAAATATATCTATTATATTCTATTTATCACTAATCCTGCTAATTAAAAATCGAACAGTAATAAGTAAACAAATATTAGAAGGCCAAATCCCTATTTCCACTAAATCTTCGCTTAAACAACAATTTCCTACTACTGAAGTTTGAAAAGCCCACTTTTTCACCTGTACATTAATTTTGTTAAAATTTGATGAAAATGCTATATAACTCTTAATGATTCAAATAAATTTTTATATGTAATGAAATAATAACTAATTAAATAATCAAACATTATAACATATAGTATTGCCTATATCAGTAATAAATGTGATTACTCGATCATCATCATATTTTACTCAACTTAGCCATAAATTTACATCACTAAATCAAATAAAAAGTCTAATATTTAGTAAAACTAAAAATTAATAAAATATCAATTAGTAAAATAGTTACCAAATGACAAAGTCATAACTTTAATTCCAACAATAAATTAGATGAATTAAAATCAATTGGTTAATAATAATACATTATTGCATTGTATTGTAGTAGAGAGAGGAAGAATATAATTAAGAGGGTGAAGTGAATCTGGTGAAGCACCATCATTCATTGAATGGTGGTGGAATATATCTAGACAAGGAAAGTGGCAACGGGAAGGAGTAGACCTGGTAGAGCAAGACTACCAGAATTGAGGCTGAGCAACATCGCAAAAGGTCGACTATGGTTTTGAATACTAAAAAGCCTCGTTCGGTTGGTAGGACACCACATCAGAGCGATGAGATAGTGACACTTCACGAATTGAACCGCATATCTAATGGAGACTGGATGCTTATGTAAGCAATAACACATCAAGATCCAACCAAGGGAAGAAATTTTCGATGAGATTCAACCACAGGAGACCTCGAACACGTGGCAACAGTTATGAGAAGGGCGACAACAAGAAAATGAGATTCTCCGATCAACGACGATCAAAGAGGGTTTTTTTTGGGTCTGGTAGAGGTTAGATAGCTGGACAGTGACCAACAATGATAAATTATGCGACTTCAATCTTTAAATATTTATATGAATAAATATATAAAGATTGATGGCAAGAAAGTTAAATGTTTGGAGGAGGTGAAGCCAGAAGAAACACAAGTTACTGCAAAATAAAATAAGTGTTTCCAAATATACATAGAAATACAATCAAGAATAGATATTGAAGAAAGGTATCAAATGGAACGTGCTTCATGGTCAAGAAAAGGAAAGGAAAGTTTATTAAAGGGTTTACAATTAAATCTTACTGAAAATCTCACTCATTCAAAAAAAAAAAAAAGATGCAAAATGGTTTTTATGCCCTCTCAATGTTAATTTTAACTGTCAAAATTATTAGACAAATGGGAAAGTGAAAAGATTGAGAAAATGGGTGGAAAACAGTCATTCGGTCATATTAGAATTGAAACATAAACAGGCGATTGGACCCATTAAAGTATATTGGAGAATATATAATTCTAATGGAACTTTAATAATCTTTTTGAAAAGGGTAAAATTCCGCATAAAAATCAAGTAAAATTCGTCATTTCAAGAACATACATATAAGAGGATAAAGCAGTATAAAATATAACCAATATAAATAAACAAAGAAGTACGACAAAGGAAATAAACCCTGGAGTCTGCGTTGAGGTTACGTGGATCCAAGAATTAGATTTGATGTTTATGATTCCTGTATTCACTTATGAAATTCTGAAAGTACGATAAAATTCCTGTTTGAACCACCAAAACCAAACACTCCATTCATCTGCCTGTGCTCCTAACGCGCTTTAGAGTTCTGAATTAACCCTAATGGCTATGGCTGTGCTCTTGAATTTTTTCTTTTTCTTTCTGTTTGTTAAATTAAACTCATTCCACCTAAGTTTTTTTTTTTTTTTAAGTATTTTGTGTAATCTTGAAAATTTTAAAGTATTTTTAGACGTAAAAATATTCATGTTCCACATATAAGAACATATTTGCATATTAATAATTTAACGTGTGTAAACAAATAAGTGATTTATATTGAGTGATAGTGCTCAATTAATATAATATAATCAATCATTATAAATATGGTACAAAGCATGCTAATTAATTCAACCCCATATATAAATATATGTTTCGTTTGTTTAAAACGAACTTTTGAGACTCCAAATATCAACAATGATTGATTTGGTGTATACATTTCAACCATATTGTAAAAATATTATATATTCTCATCATCACATGACTTAGGGGAAAAAAACCATTAAAATTTCCTTTCAATTGCTACATTCCTTAAACTCCACTACATATCCTCATGCTCCCTCTTCTTTTTTTCTCTTCCTCAAAACCCTCAAATTATTATAAAAAAATGAGAATCAATTCCGACTTTAGATTAATGAGTTTATTGGTTGCACACAACAACGCCAGATTCAAACCCACCATAATAGTTTTTTATTATAAAAAAAAATGTTTCCTTAAAATAAAGAATAAACAATTAATGAAGCTAGCCATCACAGAAAGTAGAATGATGATAATGATTTAATTTATTATTTAATAAGAATGAAAATTACAGGATTCCTAAATTTTCAACTGCATAAGAAATCAAACTCGAACATCTTGGCGTTTTCTTGGGCTATGCCATCTGTAAATTTTCTAATTTGACGAAGAAAATCGAGGTCTTATTTGACACTGTTGAGATTCATTG
Organism: Anacardium occidentale; assembly: GCA_026122585.1. Classification (NCBI taxonomy): domain Eukaryota; kingdom Viridiplantae; phylum Streptophyta; class Magnoliopsida; order Sapindales; family Anacardiaceae; genus Anacardium; species Anacardium occidentale. The sequence continues at coordinate 180,616 of JAJEJH010000274.1, forward strand.
TCTCCATAGTCCCTGGCTGTAAGTGGATTTGGTTCATTGAAGTTGTCTAGTGTGTAACCTGCATGCCTCTCAAAGGCCAAAACAAAATGAAATAAATATTGCTGAAAGAGTCAGCCGATGAAAATAGGATCAAGGCAGCGAGTAATTAATCTCTTTTTAATGTAATTAATTAAGGGGTTTTTGGGGTTCAGCTTCTCCCCATATAAAATTCCTAAACTCTAACATAAGATATGAATAAATTTAGCTCTTTTTTTAACCGGGATGCGTTAAATGTCTCGCATGGCTACGGCTAATATTATAAATTAATGCACTTTATTTGTTATGGTGCTTATAATATTGACTACTATTTTACGGTCGTAAACTATTTAAAATATTTATTAATTAACCTATTTAATAAGAGCAGTAATTATTAATAATATGGTTCCCGAACACGTGGTAAGGTATCCAATGTACACCTGAATTTATTAGGGTTTATAGATTGACCGATGGATGAATTTCAAGTGAACCCAACAACCGGATAATTGAATTCTAAAAATTAGGGCTTGGTCAGAGCATCTCTACAGTCTGATCAGTCATCTCTTTCAACAGTGTCACCTCTCTATTTTCTTTTTGCTAATGCATATTTATTGTTTAATTTATCTATAATCATAAATTATCATATTACCTTAATCAATCATTTATATCTCTAATTTATTCTAATAATCTCTTTAGTTCATCTAATTAATTAATTAACCCAATTGAAACTCAAATTAAGAGACTGTTTAATTTGTGATTTGGAACTAATTTTTACACACTAAAATAAGATTCAGAATTTTAAATTTTATATGATATTTTTAATGTTTAAAAATATATTTACTATAATATTCAAAGACAATATTAAAAAGCTAGGGCTTCAAAAAAAAGTAAGCTCTCTCTCTCTCTCCTTTTTTCAATATTGTTTCTGAAAATAAATATTTTTTTGAAATATTTTTTACTCATTTTTACCAAAACATATTTTCATAAGATAAATAAAAAAATAGTATTAAAATTAATATATATCAGGTCTGACAAATTTAATTACAATTATTAAAAAACAAATCATCCATTTGTTATTATTTGAGTGTGACAACAAAATATAGATTAAAGGACGATATTAATTAATTAATTAACAATTATATAATTAAATTTAAGGAGATTCGAGGCACTCAACAAGGGGTGGTGGCAGCGACGGCTAGGAGAAGAGGGCCGTTCAAGGTGGGGGAGGAGAATGACAAGATTGGGACCCACGCGCCGCAGCGTCAACCCCCACTTGCCGATTCTCTTCCAATAATATGAATTAAATTAAACAAATAAAATTGTCCTTCTCCTCCTCTCAAGTTGTCTGTTTCTTCTCCCAAATACCTAACCAAACGTGGTCAACTTAATCCCACTTAACCATGGTTAATTAATCTAATCTTCTTCATTATGGTTCAAACCCACACGACCTTTTAAGCCCACCAACACACCACAATCTCCCTCCTCTAGGGTTCTTTTACTCAATTCTTTATTTCATTTCATTAAATATACATTTTCTATATTTTCTCTTTTTAATATTTAACATTTTATTAATATTTAAACAAAAGTAGCACTTTTTTTAACATTAATATATAATTAAAAAATAATTCAAAACTATAATTTAATAGTTTATCATGCATTTCAATGTAGTCGACATAAACAAGACTAATATTAAATAAATAAAAAATTATTAAAAAATATGCAAATTGAAGTTAACTCGAGTGAGGTTTTATTATATTTTTATTAATTTTTTAATTTTTTAATTTTTGGCTTACACTTTGTGCTAGAATTAGACCAACTACTTTGTCAAGTTGTCAAATACCGTTTGCTATCGCGTCAATTTCACGCACTGTCAATGGGAGTTTGGATTGTATATTGAATATATTTAAGAAAATAATAAAAAAGAAATAAAATTGTTAAAAAATTGGTATTATAAAAATTTAAAAGTTATAAGGGTGGGAGAAATGACTGCGTTTTAAGGGTGTCTGTCCCCTCTCCCTTCTCCTTCTTCTTGCCTTTCCTTTCTTCGCACTCGATCTTCTGTTGTTCTTGTTGTTTTTGTTATAAAAAAAGAAGAAAATAGAAATAAAAAATTTCATTTTTCTTTGTTTAAATCTATTATTCTTCGAGTACAGGAGCCTTCCCTTTCCCTTTCTTCTGTATAAAAAAAAAAAAAAACCCCAAAACAGTTTTTAATTTTTATTTTAATCTTTTGTTTTCCTTGTTTTCTGTTTTTTTTTTTCATGTTGGCATGGCCGGTTTGGATTTAGGCACAGCTTCTCGCTACGTTCACCCGCTTCATAGGCCCGATCTTCACCTTCAACATCAACCTGAACCTGAAGACCACGATCACAACAACAATCGAGTTGGTTCCGGAGCTGCTGGGGATCAGTACCACAACAACGACGGCGTTGATCATCAAGGCCTTGACCTCGTGGGCGCAGTCAACTTTGGCCATGGAGACCTTGCGGCTCGTCGGCCCAGAGGTCGTCCTCCCGGTTCAAAAAACAAACTGAAACCTCCCGTCATAATCACTCGGGAGAGCGCCAACACACTTCGAGCCCACATTCTTGAGGTGGGGAATGGGTGCGATGTGTTTGACTGTGTGGCCAACTACGCCCGGAGAAGGCAGCGGGGAATCTGTGTACTAAGCGGAAGTGGAACGGTCACTAACGTGAGTATAAGACAACCAGCGGCAGCAGGAGCAATAGTGACTCTTCATGGAAGATTCGAAATATTATCTCTTTCTGGGTCTTTTCTGCCACCACCGGCTCCTCCAGGTGCAACGAGCTTGACAATCTTTTTGGCTGGAGGCCAAGGACAAGTTGTTGGTGGTAGCGTGGTAGGGGAGCTCACGGCGGCGGGGCCTGTGATTGTAATTGCAGCGTCTTTTACAAATGTGGCGTATGAGAGGCTGCCGTTGGATGACGACGACCAGTTGCAGATGCAGAGTAGTGGTGGTGGCGGTGGAGGCGGGAATAACTTGTTTGCAGATGCCGGTACAGCGGGGGCGGCTTCTGGCGGGCTTCCGTTTTTTAATTTGCCTCTGAATATGCCTCCAAATGTGCAATTGCCAGTGGATGGATGGGCAGGAAACGCAGGTGTCAGGCCTCCGTTTTGATGAGAATGAATTAGCGGTAAAATTATTTAACTGAATACGATCTATGAATGTGGAATTGATGGAGGCTGTGTTGGAGCACTACTTTTCATTGGGTGAGCGAGTTGGATTCTTGGATAAGAAAAAAGGTCAGAGATTTATGTACTATTATCCTCATCATCACCATCATCATCATCATCATCTTTGTTTCTTGTTACTTCTTCTCCTTCTTGTTCATGTTAATTTTAGGGCTTTTTTTTCTTTGTTACTTTTGTCTCTTCTCCTTGGCTTTGTGAACTGTACTGATTTATGGAAATAGTCTTCTTGTTAATGGTGGAATTCTCTTTTCTGTTATAAGAAATCAATCGCTTTGAGGGTATAATCTTATTATGTTTGGAAACTGAGAGTTTCTTAATCAATCAACTAGGGTTTCATTTCTTCTATCTTCCATTATTATGGATCTCATCTAACTTTCCATAGATAGACCAACGGGTAAAATAATCTTTTTTTCTTTCTTTGTTCAAATAGAGTTTTTGTTGGATTTTTTTATGGTTACCATATAAAGAGTTTAATTAAAGTTAATCTTTGTATGATTTTGTAGTATACGTAGGTTTGTGTTTTGTTTCGTTTTTGCATTGTTTTCAGGAGAGAATAAATACTACAGTATAACAAAATAAACAAAAGAGCAAGGATTTTCTCAATGGAGAATTCTATTTTGTTGGAAGGAGTTAGTGTTGTCTCCCAACCAACAAGAATTCGTTTATGTTAGATGGGATGACTTTCTTGTTCTTGTTCTAGTTCTCTTGGAAATGATCCTTTCCATCTTGTTTTCCGTTAAATGACATTTCCTTTTTTCTAAACCTTATAATATCAAAAGCTTCAAGATTTATAGTACTTAACGAAAGAAGATTTTAAATGATAATTGCCCATAGCCCCTCTAATACTTCTCAACTAAATGTCTTTTTAAATAAAGCCAAAACTATGTTCTTCCTTCTGCAAATAAAAATTTTCTTTAGTGTTACAATATACTTACTCTCTGTCTCCAATATGGGAATCTCGGTCTGACCACCTTTGAAAACTTCTTGTCTCTATTTCTCTGTTGCATTTGTGAGTAGCTCTTCCATTTTGCATAATTGAGGCGTTGAACAATTAACATTTGTGATCATCTACTCAGATACCAACGTTTCCGTTCTTGATACCTGAAGATATCAATTGGGGAAGCAAAGGGGCAGTGTTGAAATAAAGGATTGCTATTATATACATCTCTGAACACACTCAGTTGTTAGGCACACTTAACTCACAGTAAGAGAAGCACACAAAATTAGAAGCGTCGTAATTCTATATCATCTCTCTTCCTCCCCAAGTGATGACAATAAATTCTTCTTCATCATCGAATATTATGTTTGCATACTTGTCTGTTCATTGTAGCTTCTTGTGCTTCTAGTTCTATGTGATCTCTTGATCTTCGCCTTGCTATATATTTATATACATCACCACCTAAATCACATTGATTAAATACTGAGCTTCTTCAAGTGGGATATAGCCTAACCTAAGTAAAAATCAATTAATACTGCAGTTCATAAGCATATAATTAGTAAATTCAAAGTGGTCTGCCTAAAATCTAAAATATATATTATATCGGCTAGTCAACTCTTTTGGGTGTTTTAGTTCATTAATTACGAAATATTAATTTCGTACTATATACATTTAGATTAGACGACTATCTTTTCCTTTGGAGCTTAATTAGTTTAATACCTCGAATCATTCTCTTCAAAAGATTGGATTATCTTTGTTAATTATGAGACATATATATATATATATATATATATATATATATAAAATTAATTTTCTGTTGCATCTTAAGCTCTTGACAGATTAATTATTGCCATTCTCGCCTGCTTTTATAGCAGCCAGTAACCCTTGAGCGAAGATTAAAGTCATTAACATCAGTCGCGATCAGGTTGCTGCTCATGGGCAATTAGGTTTAATTTAAATGGAAACAAATTGGAGGTTAAAATATTATATAAAAAGATGAATCGTCAACTGCCTTTATTCTTCACAGCGAATCTGTATGCAGCAGCATGCCTTGGTAGGTTCGGTGTTAATGGAGAAAGTGCATTTCTTGAAAGCCAATAATACGCCTACTATGTAATGAAATCTCATAGTGCTTGTCCTGGAAGAATTGCATTTGATTCCTTAACGGACTTTAGTTTCATAATATGCTTAAGATTAATTTTATCTTCTGGGGTTTCTCAGATCGTCTTTCGATTCATTACAGTTTGAATGATTCATGAAAACAAATACTATAGGTTGAATTAATTAATGGCAGAAAGTCCTGTTTTTCAGTAAAAAATTTCAATTTCTGATCTTTATCATTTGCATTAAAATCAATAGATAATAATTATTTAGCTTATGAGTTTGCTTTTTAAACATATCATTCGTCTTTAATCTCATTATAAGCATGCTTTCTCAACAAATTGTTTCCCCGACCATTCAAGGCATACTGTTAATGTAGAGTTGATAAGGAACTTGTATGATTAATGGAGATCTTAATTAGCTTTAGCAGGATAAAGAGTTGGAATAATGATTAAGAAAAGCTGGATTGGAACACGAGGAGACCGGGCTTCTGCGATATATAATAAATATAAAATTATGCCTAACCTGTATGCTTACATTAAGCTGTCATCTTTGTAGATAATCAAGGTCATTTGAATTTTATATGCAATTCCCACAGCATAATGATCATGCTTAAACTAATTTAAGTTCTAATAAGCTAAGACACAATGTCCAAAGACTAGTAAATAGGTGCAAATGGTGGGTATGAATCATTCAAGGACATGACATGATGACATCTTAGTTTACTTATATCTTTAGTACATACAATGGCATTATTAATTTAGCTTGTGCTTGCCGATCAAGGAAAAGTTAACAGGCTTAACTAACATAATTTGATTATATTACATTTTTCCCAACTAAGGTTTAGCCCAAAACCACATTTTCGTTCCTTGACCATAAAAAAAAAAACACTCGAGCAATATATATATATATATGATAAATAATAATTTAAATACTAATGATGATATATTACTATATAATTGTGTGTTATTTTATACTTAATTCAAAATCAATCAATCACATAAATATACATTATTATTTGTAATTAAATTAGTATTCTTTAGGAATATATATATATATATATATATATATATATATTATTGATAACACTTTCTCATTCAAAACCAAAATTTGTTAAAAAAAAAACGTTATAATGGTAAAATAGTAAATTCATTATCTAGATATTTTTAAAAAATTAAAAAATAATCATTTTCAAATCTTATTTAAATGTTAAAAACATTATTGTTCCTTTTTTCATATATTTGAAAACTTGCATTCTAGAGTTTGTCATCTATTGAAACCTTAGCCACCAACTCCTTCAACATTGCTAGATCTCACTATCATTAAGATTGTCAATGCCCTCCACCACATCAACCTTTTTTATATTACATATGAAGTTCTCATCAATAACTCTTCACTCAATCGAGTCATTGACAACGACTCTATTTGTGACGAGAGAGAGGGTGGTGTCATAATGGGGGCTAACAATCATAACTATAGTAAGCTTTGATAATGGTGAAGGAGCGATGCTGATGAGAGAGAGGCATTGGGACTATTGGGTGAATTGTCAAAGAAAGAGAAGTGATGGAGACTGATTAGGGATCTAATAAAGAAGGGCATAAGAGTGAAAGAAAAGAGAAATTAAACAGTGAATGAGCGAAGTTGATGGGAGAGAGGGATTGAGACTATCGAATGGGTAGTCAGAAAAAGAGAAGTGATGGGAGCCAACAAGGGATTTAATAAAGAAAGACGTAATGCTGAACAGAAAGAGAAATAAGAGAGTTTTTATGCAAATCAAATATGTAAAGCTTTTTTTTTTTTTTTTTTTTGGGGTGACAATATAATTTTGAAATGTGAAATGGTTATAGATATTATGGTAATTTAATTTTCTAACCATATATCATAATTCTTTCCATTAATAAAGTTTAATTACAGGTAAAAAAGTCTTAGATAGAAAATGTTTTTGAGCCAAATTTAGGTGGGAAATGTGATTTACTCATCTAATTTTTGTTACTTGTCATACTGATCTTAATTAATCTATTAATCTATGTCTCACATATGTAATCATGATTTTGTCATGAAAATGATTTTGACATTAATGTAATATGAAATTAATGACTTTGTAAACAGATCTTATCATAACCTTCAAATTTATCTCATGATTAATTAATTAAACTAATTGGGAAAAATGTGCTTTGATTTGTGCCTCATAGAAGTAACATTATTATATAATCTGATTTTCTCACATGAGAAGAATATCAGGGATTTAAAAAAAGGTGAACATTTACTTTTACTTAAAATTTATGGGGTATTAACAATAAACAAAACTTTGGGAAGTTTATATGAAAATAACCAACAGACTATAGTCCTATACTAATGTAACCTAATAAAACCTTAAACTAAACCCTAAACCTTATCTACATCTAATTTTCATTTACAATTCACGTCTAAAACAAAAAATAAAGAAACAAAATTTTATTACATCAACTATTAAGATTACTATTAACTTTCAATTATTTCAAATTAGAATAATTATGCATTATTATTATTATTATTTTAAATTATTATTAATATCCATATTGTTTTTGTATTTAATTGTTTTCAATGATGTATTGTATGTTATTTTAAGTTGTTAAAAGATTTAGGGATTTAAAGGTGTATAAATCAAAATAAAAACAAAAATGCGATAAAAAAAATTATAATTGATTTGAATTTTTTGAGTTTACATGATTTTTTTTATGTCAATTAAGAAAAAAAAAAACCCGAACTAGGGTTCATATAAAAAAATTATGCTAATTCCTATTGCAACCCTCAATTTCTACTATCCATGTATCATTTATTTTAAAATTATTTAATATTTTATATATTTTATATGTTTTAATTTGTTCATGCTTTGAAGACGGAAATTTTTTGAATGTTTTTTGCAAGATATACAATTGGGGAACAAGGAAAAAGTAGTTTTTGACATGACAATTTAGTCAAATAGCTGACAAGCTTCTAATTTTTCATCACTTTATATCCAAAACATTGTACCATGATTATACTATAGTGGTGATTACAGATTGATTTTTCATAATATAAAGTTCATGTATATGCTAGAGTGGCTTTTTTTCTTGATTAATGATGCCAAAAAAAAAAATTGATCACAACCCTTTGAAAAATGAGATTGATTGCAAATTTTGTGATTAAAAAAATCATCTCAAATTACGTTTTCTGTTTACATAATCATACTATACGTAAAAAAACACAAAAAAAATATAAAATAATTATGCTTAACTAATTATATATGTCTCGATCTCCAACAATGCTTCATTTTTGTAAATTTATGAGATTATAATATCAAAAAACCATCTTAATTTCTCCTTTCTCAACCTAAATTTAGTAAATACATTCATATTTGCATTAGAGATTATATATTAAATATTTTCTTGGGTTTAAACTTGAAAACATAGTCTAGAATGTATAAATACAAATGGAAGCCCAATGCATAGCCCAAACCCATTTGATGATGATCATGATGACCATCATCATCATAATAATAATAATAATAATAATAATAATAATTAGCAATTCAAACAATTTGATAATCAGATAATTGGGTCCTATTATTTTGTACGAGCAGTTTTTAAATATTGTATTTATAATCAAGGAAGGACCAAATTATAGAGTTATGGAGGCCAAATAATATGCTGAATCACACCTTTTGCAGTCTTATTTTCTTTGTTTTTAAGAGAGACAAAGGTAAAGACACTTTTGCTACTTTTTTTATTTAATTTCTGTACTTTTAAACTTTATTTAGTTTTCTTCTTTCCAATATCAAAAATAATTATATATTATAAGTAAACAAAATGTATTTAGTGGTTCGATTTGTCTCCCACTTATCTCAAAATAAATCTTCCTTCTTAATGCTTTTAAAATTACCTTAAAACAAATCTAAATTACCAAATAATTTTTTTTTATAATCACTTTCTATACTTAATAAATAAAGAGATATATCACAATAAGAAAACCATGTTAACTAATCATTTTACGTGTCAATATGAATTGTATCATAATATTTCCTTTGAAAAAAAAATACATAACAACTATTTCCCACCCAATGTTTGATATAACAAAATATTCTTACCCTTTTAATTTGAAAAGCTATTCTTCTACTTCTTTGTCAAAATTTAAGGTTAATTTTAATAGTTAAAAAATAATTATATTATTTTATTTAAAAGTTATAATAAAGATATAATTAATTATCATTTTGTTCATAAATTTTAAAATATTATAGTAATACTTTTGTCAAATTAAATTATGAGTAGTTATATAAGGGAGTAAGTGTTATATTTTCAATCTTACTAAAGGTAAATGAGTTTTTTTTTGTATTTTATTATATAAATTATTATATTTATCCTCATATATTTTAAAAATGTATTATAGATCCAATATAATATAATATAATATAATATCTACACTTTTAATTTATTATGTTTTATTCAATTCTTTGGAGGTGTAAATGTTAGTTTTAAAACTATCAAGGAGTACATTAAAATTTTAAAACACCTTCAATTTTTTTGAATTTCCAAACTCCGAAAAAAAATCATTAGCACCCCAACCATTTTTTTTTTTTAATTATAATTCATCCTCAAACATATGATTATACATTAGTAACACCCCTAAGTATCTTGCACTAGCAAAATTTTTTTATTATTTTGAATTGAAATCAATAAAAATTAGGGGTATCAAATTTTTTTAATAAAAATTTGAGAGCAAAGTGCTAGTTAACTTGAAAGGTTTTATTTTTTTATTTTTTTTGTTTTTTCAATAATTATATAAAATATTAACAAATTTACTAGACGAATAAGAAAATAATTATTTAAACTTGAGGGATGAAATAATGTTATTTTATCAAACCTTGGGTAGGAAATAGTTGTTTAGCCTTCATTAAAATAAGTAGTAAGATCACATAAGTGTTTGTACAAAATGTTTTGTTGAAACAAAACATCAGAAATTGGGTGATGGTTCTTGTGGAATACAAAAGCTTCTTTAAGTGATGAGTAGGCCATTATCAATACTTAAAATTTCTTTTAAAAAAAATACAGAGAAAAATTTTCCAATTACCTTGCCATCCAGCCACACTTGAATGTCATCAAAGGTCATTGAATGCACACTTCTTGCCTAATTAGCAAGATAGCCTTAGCCATCTGGGTGATTAAATTAATTTTATCTTAACTTTTATAATTCTAAATTAACTTCTTTCTAATCTTTTTCCATGTTTATTTTACTGAAAAAGTCATCAAAATCAATCCATCCTTGGTGTACATAACTATGATTTCATATCCATGTGTATTTTCCTTAAAAAGCTTAACAAATTCAGTTGATTCTTATTGCATATTCATATACTCAGCATCAGCCATAAAATTTTGTTACCTTTTTTTCTAAGCAATTGTCACTTTGCCAGAAGTATATAAAATTCATGATAAATATAAACAAGAAAGGCTCTGATGTAAGAGATTGATGTGGTCAATCTCAACAGCTTAAAGCTGAGAATTACCTAACTTTTTGTCAGTTACATTTCATTATACAAAGTTAATGAAAAAGATAAAAGAAGAATCTATTGTATTTGTATTAATTTGTATATTAATATTGTTACAATGATTGATCAGATATTATACATAGAATTTTCTGAAACCCTTACTGCAATTTTTTTGGTTCAGAAGCATATACAATCTTAATAATCTTGAGCGTAGAAGTCGATAATCTCTCTGACATTAAGCTGAAACAAGGAAGAACAATCGTTGTTCATCAACCACAACATATGCTCGAATAAAATTGCGTCTACGTCCACAAATATTACTCTTTTTTCCTTGTTTTCTTCTTCGTCTTCGATAGTATTCTTCTCCTCCTTCTTCTTCTTCTTCTTCATAACTGTATCCATCAAAACCTTAAAAGGGTTTTCTTCGAGCACAAAAGGGTCCACCAAAAACTCTTTTTTCTCCTTCCCCACCACAACAGTCACCGGCGGAGCGGCTGTGGCCTCCGAACACGCAGCTTCTTGTGTGAGAGGGTGATAGGCCAAGCGGGAGCGCTTTCGCAGAATAGAAACCGGCAAAACCAAGCAATTCATTGATGGTTTAGAAGAAATTGGCGGAGGAAGAAGGCATGTATATATGTATATATTTATATGTGTATTATTATAATTTTTATATAAATGGATGATGGATGGATGGGGACGTTGTTTGGAGCTGACTAGTGAAAGCGAAGGGGTTTGTTTGACATCTTCCCTTTTGAATAGGCCCGCTAACGGCTATACACAAATTACAAGCAAAGCAAAGCATAGGGAAATAGACAATACCAAAACCCCTGGAGTTTATGAATTTATGAAGTGAGAAATGAGTATTGTATTTTTATCAGAACTCCCTTTTCTGAATCCAAGGATTAGCCAAACTGATAAAGAACAAAAATTATTTAGATAATCAAAGTTCAAACTAAATTGACAGGTCTAATAACTTTAAGGTCTAGATTATGTTGTCTGTCCAGATCATATTCATCCTTATTCTGAAACTTTTGAACAATGTTCAAGACAAAAATGAACAAGATAATAGTAGTTTTTTTAAGGATAATTTTAGATAAAAGGTATAACCAAACCTCTTTTTTGATAATTTCATAAAGAATTGGGGTTTCTTAGGGAGGAAATTTGGACTTTAATATGTGTGTTGTTAGGTTTGGACATATTACACTTTGACAGGGTCTTTGACAATGAATGCGAAAAGAGCCGTTGGAGTGATGCTGAATCTTCCTACTTTGGTGGTAGTTGAATTGTCTCTGGAAAGTCCCTGCCGACTCACTTTCTTATCTTAACACGTGTCTTACTTCCCATGTCATGCATAATCACTTGACTCTTTCATTATTATCCCATGAAAGTTGGGGTTAAGTTTAGTTACAGATGCAATTCACGTTAAAAGAGGTTAAGTCCTGGAACGGTTTAAGCTTCCAGGTTGATTTTTGTATGTGTGGTCAAATTTTGTGTATCGAGATGTAGCGGGATTTATGCCATAAAATAAGATGCTGAACTTACATTATATCCACAATACAACAATGATGACATAAAATGAGAGAAATATGAAGTTTGAAAATCCAAATTGTGAAACATGAAACAAGCTTTGATGTTTTCAATTTGACTTGGAAAGCATTAAAATTAGCCCTACTTGAACTCGATTGTGGGCTGTGCCTGTGAGACATGAAGCTTTGATGTTTTCAATTTGATGGTTTATTTATTTTGTATTAAATAAGAGTTCTTTTATCTCCTACTTTAAACAAACGATTATTTTGTTTTAAATGCGAATAAAAATAGAAAATTAATCTATATCAGACTGAACATGGACTTAAATAGATGAATTGAACCAATTTATCTTAATTTTCGAAACTATGATTGAAAGAAAATGAAAGTATTTTTTTTATGTTATATTTTTTAATTTCTTTTCTTCACCACCCCTTCCCTCTGTCCTAGTCATCCTTTGTTACCACATTCATTCTTCTTTTCTCACGAGAACACCTTTACAATCTTTATCTTTGGAATGGATTTATATCAAGAAGATATGTTTAATACAGTGAAATTGCTTATGCAACACCCTTGAACACACCAACTTTCAAGGGTTAGCCTTGGGGACACCGCTTTTGGATTTAAAGGTACACTTTTGCCCTGTGACACCACATCTGGCTAGAGAAACACAAAAGCGATTATCTTGTTATGTCAACTCCCACCGACACCTCAAGAGACTTTCTTCTTCAAACTTGGGCACACAAAAGCATCTCCCAATGCACGCATAACTAACGTTTTATTTTGCCTGCTTCGATGGTCCACTCTTCTGGTCCTTAACAACAAATACGCTTCACAATGACATCGAAACTTCTTGGCAACTTTGGGCTACTATGCTTACACATTTGACATAGTGGAACAGCTCATATGGCACCCTCAAAGCACACCAACCCCGAAAATTCTATTCGACTTAATTCAAATTCTGTTCAACCCAAAACACTTTTTTTTTTTAAGTCAAAACAATTGGACCTCAAAATGGCCCTATTCAATTGACACCTAAAATTGAATGAAAAATGAAAATATATATGGAAAAAATAAATATGAATAAAGAGCATAATACAAGTATCCAATCTAAATGGGAAAATCAAAAGATCTCTACCATTCGTATTTCAATGGCATGCACGTTAGCAAAATGCGAATTCTAATCTATCCACTACGCAAGAACAATTACCATGTCAGTAGCATGATAGCTGCATCCTGTTAAAAAGAAACTCCGTCTTCATTGCGAAGTTTGGCCAGACCATAGATGGTACATATGCATATTATGAATCGGTTGAGCAGAACGACTGAAAAGTCCACCAGCCCTGTTAAGAGGGCTACTTCCATTTTCATCTGAAGAATCACTTGAACCTCCATTGGAGGGCGGACTAGATGTCACAGGTGCACCAAAGTTCAACATATGGGGTGGTGTTGAGGATGGCCCAGATGTCAAATTATTAGAGTTTGATTTTTTCCCCTCGGCAACAAAACTTCCCACGATTATCTATCAGGAATGGAAAACTCAGTTTAATTTATACAAATTGCTCTCTACCTTCTATCATGTACCTTATAGTTCTATGAATGGATGCAAACAATGGTCGAATGATACCTGCACAGGAGATGCTGCTACTAGCATTCCAGTGACTCCACCACCCAAAACCCGGCCATCTGATCCTGCAAGGGACACACTCAATCCACTAGTCCTGCTGCAACTACCATTGTTTTCAGAAGGCAGGAAGGAGCCTGATAGTGAAATTATTTCAAATCTTCCCTGCAATGAAGAAATGTCTCTATGAGAAGAGAAAGTATATAGTTTAGAAGAGAAAGAATTTAGAATTCAAATCTATTCAAAGATAGGGTTTCACATTAAGGCAAGGGATACTTAACAAAATAGTTGCTGGGAGAAAGACCCAGCAGTTTATAGATAGCATTTTACAAAAAAAAGATCAGAAGGCGATGTCAAAGAGAGCATGAACTATCGCAGTCAGCAATTTACAGAAGCAAACACAATATTATTAAAAGATGTAACCACTGAAACTCATCAAAATATTTAATTGGACAGCAACTATTGCCGGGCCCTGAAGTTCACATGACCTTACACTTGTCAATTGAACAATTCGAATTGGTCCAAAAAAAAGTGTCCTCACCTGCTGTTGCCATTGGCAGATATATGGAACCCACCCACTCAATAAATGTTTCTGATTTACAGTATATCCAGACATTGTAATGGCCACAACTGTCGTGTATCTCATGTGAGGGCCACAAACCCAATAATCACAATTAATACCAATACCATTATGCAATGGTACAACAGAGAACAGAAACTTCACCAGTGCTAATAGGCACAGATGCTCATGTTGGATCCAATTCAAAGAACAGAAGCAATAACTATAATTTTGTAACAGTGACTTCCCATCAACTTTCAAAAATGAATAGGACTCCAAGAAGCTCCTCAGCTTAGATTATCACAAACATCTCTACTAGATGTCTTTCAGTCAAAACAGGAAGAACTTGGATATCTCAAAATTTGTTTGTAAAGTGAATGCATCCAACAATATTTAATACAAAACTCTTACATTAACCACTTTGTCCAACTGACAATTTTTATATAAACAATTGCTTGGTTAAGATAAACTTTACACAGGGTAGGCTTATGTCAATTTGCTGAGGGAAGGGGGTTGTCAAGAAGAAGGGGAAGAGGCTTATAATTAGTTATTTCACATTATATAAATTTATGGATATGTATAGAATTCAGTTAATGGTGATAGTTATAAATTGAAACTAGGATAAACAGAAGTAATAGTGTATTATTGTGTAGTTGTTAAGCCTAATAAACTAAATTGAACTCAAGTTCATTATAACCAACCTCTTTCAGTCTATTACTTAAATCCACGTTTGATGAGCACTGAGAAATCCAAAGTTCAAAATCTGGGCTCTTTAGAATTATTTATAAACCCATTATAACCATCTACATTCCCCTTGTAAATGGTAATAACTGACTTGACTATCTCATGAGTGATTCTCATGTTTTCTTTTAACGCAGCCCGCCCATCATTTCAATTGGAACTCCTGAATAAGTTTCTCATGACATGATGCAAGTTATTTACCAATCTGTCACTTGAACTATAGAAACTAGTTTAGCTAAAATCTTACTAAAATAATCTCAGAAATTGAAATGAACACCTAATTAGTTAAATTGTCCAACATCATACTCCAAAAAGCACACCATTTCGACTTTGACATAATTAGTAATATATAAAAGTATAAAACCTTACTTTCGGTTTAAACAATTCACCTTCGTATCATAACTTGTATCACCTCCTATCCAGTTCTAGCCACAGACCCTTCTTTTAAACTAATTTAATTAAGGTTCATATGTTATATGGACAAGTACTAAATCTTTGAGAAAATATAAAAGATCTAAAATAAACAGATGTTCCAAATCAAAACGAAAGGCATTATACATATTCAAATCAGAAATTAAGATTGGCTTCCACACTTAGCTATTTTTAGGCCTTTTTCATGAGCAAAAGCTTCTATGTAAGTAGTTTCAGATCGATATTACTCCCGTGTAGATTGTATAAGAATGTTCAATTAATTAACACAAAAATGGCTTTATATAGTAACATTTTGGTTGTCCTGCAGTTTCTACATTCCACAGCTTTAGATTTTTGGAATCTATAAATAGACTCCATTGCATGTCACTCAAACATAGCTAATGCTCAAACGGATCATAAATGAACATTAAAGTACCTCATAATTCACAGTACCCCCAGATATTGCTGGTTGGCGAAGGGTAACATTGCAGATGGCACCATTTGCGGAGAGAATACATACTGTCCGAGGTCCTTGCTGTGAAAATGCCATTAATTTTGATGCTACGTCCTGCAAATCAAAGAGGCAGACTATATTTCGAACAATTGGATCTCAATTAAAAGTAGAGAGGTAACCAGACTTTTTACATTCCTACATGACCAACAGAAATACTAAACAAAGTCATAGTATCCTCTTATGGAAAAACCCAAAGGAAACAGATTTTGGAAGGAAAAAAAAAAAGTCCTTCATAATTTTACAACATAAAACAGTATGAAAGAGAACAAAATGTGTGTTAAACTTCATATATCAATTCTTCTTTATGAAATATCTATACTCCTATAATATTGTACAAATTTGAAGCATACTCAAATCCTTTTTTCTAATAACCCACATCATAAAGCTATTTCCCAATCCATTAGTAACTAACATATAAGATAGTATATTTACGTAATCCGCTATTTGAATAAACTGCAGTGTGCATCTCTATCTTTCCCTTTCTTAATGCATAGTGTTCGTCAGATACACATTTGATACCACAAATGCAGGAAACATCTGATAATTAATTTACAATTAATTTAATAACACACAATATTCCATTTACAGCTTCTCAGATAAGTTTTTGATTTAAGGATCAGAAATGGTGTTTTAAAGCTTTTCTTCAAAAATAGTCATTATAAATATTTCTAGTAGGCTTATAGTAGTCACAAGGAAAAAAAATAAATAGAACATGTTCAAACAACATATTTGACCATATAAATATCCAAAAATATTATATAGAGAAAAGATAAACTTATTTCATGAGTGCATATATATATATATATATATATATATATATATATATATATATATATATATATATATGAGTGTGAGTGTGAGAGTGTAGCCTTGGTAATTCAGCCCCAAGCAGCTTTGCAACTTAGGAACAGCAAATGACTGTTTTTCACGACAAAAGGCTAGATATAATACAAACCTATCAATTGCAAGAATGAAACCACATATATTAATAACCAGGTGACTGATACATGTTAAGTAACCAGGAGACTAATGATTGCTGGGTCAATGGTTGAGTGATGTCGAACTGCACATGAACGGGTATTACAATTTGCATACCTTTTGGCACTAACTTGCCAGATTCTTTGTATGGAAATTTGCATTTTTGATTAATTAGATATCGTAAGTAGAGAATGCAACATGTTATATTTCATGTATTCTAAATATCCCATGTGTGTTTCCTTTTGCTCCTTGACAGGGGTTGTAGCACACAAAGGCTATCCATTCCACTACTAATTCATATTCTAAGTTCAAAATTAGTTGTGTTTACCCGTAGAGCATGGAATATCCTTTAACATATTTGATTTACTTTAATTAATTAATGTGTGTTAACTCACGTTAAGCATCAATTTCCTTTCTTCAACTGCTAAACTAACGCTAGGAATGCAAGCACTAAATTTAATTTGATTAGCTCTATTATTAAAATAATCATGCAAATGGATGCCAATGGACGCCAAGATTACTATTGCCGAATTAAGAGAAAAAAAAATCTCATCCATACCTCGCCAGTTTTCACTGTAATGACATGAGGGGTGAAACCCACCCCTCCAACTCCCCCTGTTCACAACAAAACGATCGATTGATTCTCATCTGTTTTAAACTCAATTTCAGCCTACTAGATATTTCACGTATTCACAAATTAAACTTACCCAATGCGTCCAGCTGCCTTTTCCCCGAACCCGGAGGCCGGCCCCGGTTCCTCTTAGTCGGAGGCTCAGAGGCTGACGTGTCACCCCCACCACCTCCACCACCGGAATCTCCCCCATGTGAAGCTGGCGACTGAGTGGGAGCCAGTCCGAGAGCAATGTTGCCGTCGGGGGCATACTTTCTCGGCCGGCCACGCTTTTTCTTGGAAGGATCAATGGCAAACCCCCCACCACCTGTCCTCAAAGACTGTGATCCATCAAAAGGGTTGGCAGCGGTAAGCGAATCAAACGGTGTAGACTGATGCTGAGGCTGAGGCTGCGATTGTGACGGTACGGCCAGAGAGTTGAACTGGAACCTGCTAGCAGCATGTGCTGCCGAAGACGGAGGCGGGATCATGGTGGCGTTGGTGGCGAAAGAAGAGGGCCGCATTAAAAGGTTTGAATGCCCATGTTGCAATGCATCTCTTGCATCCATTTCTCTTGAAAATGACAAAACAAAATGAAAGAATGGCTATATGTTTGGATTCGAAAAAAATGCACTAGATTTGGTTAATGAGTTTTCTATGAAGTGATTGAGTCCAAAAAAACAATAGAATTTGATGATGATGTTGAGAGGGTAATGACTTATCCTACTTGAAAGAGTTTAGTTTAGTAGTATTATACCCCATCTCAATTACCTCAGAGAAAAAAATCCAAAACAGGAAAAAGAGAGGAAGTGAAACTGGGAATCCGTGAAGTTAAGTAGGGTTTTTAAATTGGTTTCAGGGGTTTAGACGTTAAAAATGTAAGGAAATTTCGCCCATCGTTTATCGGGGATGGGGTGTACGTGGCAAATGCTTATTGGGTTTGAATGTTTTGGTTACTCAAAAGAAGGGTAATATCGGGAAACGGAATTTGGTAAAAAATTGATCCCAAGATTGGTAGATTGGGAAGAATCTTTGGTTTATAAATGATGCACCGTGATTTATGAGATGTGTGAGAAAAGGACACAATTCGGTGATGAATCTTTTCATTCTTGATAAATATTGGTACATTATTGAGAAAATTATTATGAAAAATCAAATAGCAAGAATAATTAAGTTGTAAACTTGATTAATTAGTGTTACTGAATGTGTCAATTTCATGAGAGGTGGTGGCTTGGTCATTGCCCTCTTTCTTTGCGTAATGCCCGGAACCAGAAAATCTTCCATGGTCAAATAAACTATAATAATGCTTTAGTCCCCTTCAAAACTCTGGATTGCATGGGCAACAGGGCCGGATTGTTTGAAGAGTAAAATGAAAGCAGTTGCACATTAGGTGACTAGTATGACTGAATTTAAAGAAAAATCGTAACCTGTACCAACAAAAAAAGACAGTTGGCAACATTGCAAGCAAATATAAAATCAAACCGATCTATAATGTCTAATCTGGAAAAATCATTAATATGAATAAATAATATCATCAAACAGATAAACAGTACGTCAAATTGTTTGAGTCAATTGTGAATTAGAGTTTGAACCAATTCATTTCAAATGATCAGCTTATAATTTCCAGCCTCAGAGACAGTAAGACCTAAGATCCCCAAACACTGAACCCTGTAAGTTACATTTCACTCGGCAAGAGACGGTCGGCGATGGAGACGGTGTAACGCAATGTCAGAAAGAGCTGAAAGGAGCTTTTTGCCGTCCATAAATCAAAGCGCAATTATGGGTCCAAAAGTCAAGAAAGTGTTGCAACCTGATTAAAGGTAGACAGATTGCATTATACGCGTGGGATATTAACAAGGCGAGGGAAAAGAAAAGGTGACAAAAAGCAAAGAATGTGATGCTTTCCAAGACACAGTGAGTTTTGAAAGGGTGAGGCACAAAATCAGAATTGGGTAATCAGGTGTCCTCTTGCAGAATAACAGCTTTAATATATGTAAAATAATATATTCCAAACTCGAATCAGTGGCAGTCGTTTTCATTCACTAAATCTATCATTAAAAGTGAAAATAGCTCTAGGAAAATGCAATTAACAGTATGGATTTGTCACGAAAATTGCTCAGTTTTCCAGTTTCTACAATGCTAGCCAGCCTTTACAACGCAAACATCAAACCAAGATAATCAATCAAAACAAATCATATAGACAAAACTCCACCATGAGCAATTAAATATGCCCAAAGAATACACGAAAGCAGAAACCGAGCCGCATCATTGGAGAGGGATGTTTTAAGCATATTCACCCTGTCACAAGGCAAATATATGAAATATATTAACTCAATTCAACTAGCAACACAATCCCATCTCCGTTCCAAGTCAAGTCTCACTGCAGCAATATCGTGTTTCTAGCACCTAATCTCATATGAACCAGCTTTGGTAATATAACGGACCCATTCAACGGTGTTGTAGCCACTCTTCTCCCATACCTGCAGAAAAGTGCTGGGGTTAATACTGTGTTTTTTTTTTTTTTTTTTTGAAGAAATAATTAATGACATTTTAGCCAAAAATAAATACCTTTAGGAAACGAACACGTAAACCAGATGCCGTGAACATGGGAACCTGCAACAGCAAAGACCAATCCTTTCAGTTTTCCTCCGTTATAGATAAGTTAACAACACAAGAACAATGCATTTTGCAGATGAGACAGGTAAAATATTTTACATGATTCTAAATCAGTAAACTAACCAAAAAACAGAAACATATTTAAGAACCTGGAATTCCATCTGAATTGGTGGCCTAGTCCAAGACTTCTTTTCTCCCATTGTGGAAATCAACTCAATCTCAGCACTCATGGTTGGCTCAGTTTGTCCAGGAAACTTTCTTATCCTGGAAAGTACGTAAACATGACACAAAGCAACAGCCTCAGAAGTAAATTTAAGAAAAATGTAACATATGGCCACATGAAATGAGATTAAGGCAGACATTTTCTGAAGATAACATTGAAACCAAAATAGACAAAACTACATAATAATATAGATAATAAGATCAAATCAATAGCATAAAGAATGAAGTGAAATACTCACTTCCAAACCAAGCAATCAATTGCAGGATTGTACTTGGCTCGACCTGATGTCACCTGGAAACTTGTCTTTGCCGTCTGCTTTGGTACAGGGATTTTGATAACAACGCCAAGTGCAAACATTTTTACACCAAAAACACTCTTTACCTGAATTTTATAATTTATAAGCAAAATGCAGAACCATAAAGATTTATAGAAAACTTTAAATACTACAGACCTTAACATTTACTTCCATTCGTGTTCGACCAAGCTCCTTAATTGTTGGCAGGACACGGAATGGAAGATTGACACCCTCGGTTATACGATACCTAATTCATTCAGACAAACAATCAGGGCCAAGAAAATTAAAACTCATGCAACCCCCAAGAAGGTACAATACAGTTTAATATGTTCTAGAACTTCCACATATTAAATGACAATGCTGTCATCAGAAATTGAAAAAACCAAGTAATCAACATATAAGAAGAACTAGAGAAATAATGATGTAAAGGTTGGGATTAAACGAAGGATATATCTACTTCGTCAACTACTTAAGAAGGACGAAGAAAGAGGGGTAACTTCTACAAATACAAAAAAGATGCTACTTGTAAGACAAACTGAAGTAGTATTGCTTACATAACTTGAACTATTATTAATCAAAACAAATGGCAGAAGTGATCAACAAATGAAAAGGCACAGCCATAAAAGATTGCACAACACAATGGGAAAACACAAACTAGGTTGATTAAATGATGTTTTAAAATTTGTCTACTCTTAGGGCGCCAATGCTAATGTTATTAAAAAAAAATTGATGACCAACCTTAGAAATATTTGACCTGTAATTCACAGCTAAAAGGCAGTTAACTTAAAAAGAGGGATGGATAGCTGGAAGCTAATTCACTTGTACATAAAACATAATTTGCATGCTTTAGTAAAATAGAATAGCACAAATTCTCAACTTACTTCATTAATTCAAATTCACCATCAGGTGGCACAAAACTCACTGTCTTCTCCGAATTAAACCTCGTCAAGTTCACACATTGATGGAAAGTAACATCATCAAGCTCAATTGTTTTACCACTGCAACAAATAGCAGTTTCAATTAACCACATGGAAAAGAACATAAAACATATTGCAGTTTTTTATTTTAAAGATACATAATCTCAAAAAAAAAAAAAAATGCAACACTCAATATAATGAACAAAAAGAGAATAAATGCTAACTTACATTTATAAATTGAAAGAAAAAAGCAAATGTTGCATTAATTTTATAACTCAATTGTATCTTGATTTATATTAGAGAGCTATTTAAAAATGTATATAATTATTTGAACCAAAGGAAATTCTATTTTTCATAATCGTATTCAATTAATGTACAACAATATATAGAATACAAATATAATCCTCATGAGGAATTAAATTCCATCTTTCCTAATATGACATGATACTTTCCTAACCAGTATAATCCAAAGTAATACAATTAATACTCCATATTCAACACTCCTGAAGCTAGTGCATATAAATCATATGTACCAAGCTTGTTAGAAATAAACTCAATCCGAACTCCCTAAGAGATTTTGTAAATATGTCAATCAGTTGTTCATTTAAGCAAACATAACTAATAGAGATACAACTAGAGATAATATTTTCTTTAATAAAGTAACAATCTATTTCAATACGTTTAATCTTTTCATAGAACAGTAGATTGAAAACAATGTGGAGGGTCGCTTGATTATCATATAGTAATTTCATTTGTGAAACTTTTGCAAACTTTAATTTTTGAATTAATTGTTTTATTCACATAAGTTCACAGATTGCTAAGGTCATAGCACAATATTCTGTCTCTACACTTAACCTAGCAATGAACTCTTGCTTTTTACTTTTCCACAAAATGAAGTTTTTTCGAACAAGAACACAATAACCAAATGTAAAGCATCTATCAAATGGCGATCTACCCAATCAATATCTAAATATCCAATTATCTATGTGTAACCCCTATCTCATACAACAATCCTCTTCTTGGAGCTCTGTTGATATATCTCAAAATCCATAAAACTGCATCCCAATGACTATCACACAGGGATTGTAAAAACTAACCAACCACACTAACTGAAAAAGAAATATTAAAACAAATGATTGTGAGATAATTAAGTTTACCAATAAGTCTCTGGTATCTTCCAAGATAAGCAAGAGGCTCCCCTTGTATAGGTAGCAACTTGGTATTAGGATTCATAGATGAATTTACAAGTTTGCAGTTTGTCATTCTTGTCTCTTTGAGGATATCTAAAGCATATTTTCGCTGCGAAATAATAATACATTGCTAGATTGAGCAACTTCTATTTTCGAATATAATCAAAGTAATCCTAAATCCTTAGTCTAGAAATGTTTGAACAAGTGTTTCTTGAGTTGTTGAATAACATTCTGGTCATTCCCCATAATGATGATATCGTCAACATAAACCACCAAATAGATGCACTGTCCATGCGGATCAGAGTCACTTCGAACCATTCTAAATTCCTTAATGACAATGCTAAAATAGTCAAACCAAACACGAGGGGATTGTTTTAAGCTATACAATAAGTGACGAAGCTTACAAGCCAATCGAGACTCCCCTTAAGCAATAAAGCAGAGGGGGTTGCTCCATATAAATCTCGAGAACCCATGGTTTGACAAAGGAAGACTAGTTAAAGCAAGCAATAGAATTACCAATATGAGCAACAAAAGTTGTGGTGAGGAAGCTTGCTTGGCAGCTTGGTTACGAAGATAGTCCTCAAAATCAGCACTGGTTAGAGTTACATATGGCTAAGGGTACAATGGATTTTGAACGAGTCTCACAAGGATTAGTATGTACTAAATTGGCAGTCCGAGGAGGTCGTCCATGTAATTTGTAACACTTATCCCTTGTGTGCCCCTACCTATTGCAATAATTACATTTAAGTCTCCCCTTGTCACCTCGATCTTTTTGTTATTTCTAGAGAATTGTTATGAGTAAGAGACCAATATTGGTGAGTCAGGAGGTAATGATCCCAGGACCATACTTGGAGAAGAAACTCAAAAAAGATGAAAGAACATATCATTTAGAGATGGCACCAATAGGCTCGCAAGAATATAATCCCGTACAAACACAAGATCAAGTCCAATGGCAACAAAAGTGAGGACCGTAAAGAGTTTGTCCTATTGTGCTAGGTCTTCTGCTACAATCTTAACGACAGATAACAGAGAACTAAATTTTGACTTAGAGAGGTCATCTTATTGATGAAATCAGACGTACGTAATCCTTGTTACTTTAGATTTACCATGTCGAATACCACTGAGTACAACCTCTGAATGTCGTCGGTATGTAAGAGTTTGGTCTGGTTTCATATCTCGACACAAGTCTGATATGCTTTGAAAATAGGGTAAAGGGTCAGATAAATAATCTGTCATAACATACTACAAAAAAGGGCATCAATTCCGGCCTATATAGATTTATCAAGCTATATATTTTTATGACCTTGCCCAAAGACCAAAGTTCAACTAATGCAGTCCTAATGTATAATTCACACAGCTTACCAACTTTTCACTAGTAATAACTAAATCAAAATTAAAGTTCAAAATTGAACCTGTTTTAATGCTTTCAATTGATATGGTTGGATAAAAAATCAATCAACGGTGGTAGACAAGCAATTGACACTCTCAAACACTAGCAAAAGGGCACACAAGAAGCAATCAGAGACAACATAGCATTGTAGACAGATTACTAAAGAGCAAATCAACAAAACTTGAGTTTTTCAATGACCAGTTGAAAAGGGATGATCGTTCCAAAAAAGGTAGGTCAGCACTGTCTGAGTTGAAAGGTGGTGGCGATGTGGCTCCACAAGCTCAGGAGGAGATCGGAGCAATACACAACTTGAGAGACGATCAACAAGTGCGATGACAGACAATGACGAGATCTTTAGGGTTTTGCCAGCAAGCGAGAGACAAATAGGTGGGTGCAAGCAGCTCTCTAATCGGTCACCTGGAAAAACACAACCTAACTTTGCCAAAAAAAGCTAAGGTTTCTCACTGAAAAAAATTAGGATTTCAAAGATGTATTAGCTCTGAAACCATGTGGACTAACGGAGTATAATTCTATTTTTTATAATTGTATTCAGTCAAACTATAACAATATATATAATACAGATATAATCCCAATAAGGAATTAAATTCTACCTTTCCTAATATGACATGATACTTTCCTAACTTGTACAATCCAAATTAATACAATTAATACTCGATATTCAACAATAACCTTAATATAACATCAAAGGTTAGCACACAGTCATAGACTTTAAGAATCTAAATAAGTTGTGCAAAACTATAGGTAAAGAATGAAAATCATAGTATAATGGCTATATTTAATTAATTGTAATAGAGGCAGACAGAAGAAAAAAAATATATAACTCCATTAAAAAGCATATCACAGACATAAAAAGAATAATTACACTGCTTAAATAAACAACAGCAAAAGGTTAATGCAAACCAACATTAAGCCTCAAAAATACCACAAAATAGGTATTAATAGAATTATCACAGAGAAAATTCTTAATTTAAATATTTTATAAGCTTGAAAGCATAATAAATGGAAAAAATCTAATGTGATTCAAGTGACAACATAGGGAAAATTCTGACATATATTCTCATCCCCATCCAGTCACTAATAAGATACTTTTACAAGCTACTCTGTAACTTTTAACAAAACTTCTATGGTTGAAAAGCAACCAGATTAAAAGAAAAATTAGTGAACAGAAGCTACCAATATAGATATTTTTCTGCGAGCAATAAACCTTTTAACAAAGAATTTAGCAAATTGTAAACAAATAACTCAAACATTCAGTTAATTATAAATATAATAGTGCAGCCATATAAACCCCAAAGTTTCCTTTACACACCACATAATTATAAATAATATTACAATTCATAATAGAAGGGGAAAAAAATCAACACAGTAACTTGGGTAGAAATTACATGCAAGCCATCAAAAAGTACCTTTTAGTAGGACGGGATTTCAGCTGTGATTCTTTCTCAAGGCCAATTTTATCATTTAAACCTAACTTCAAATCAGGCATTCCAGAGAGGAAGCACTTCATAAGAATCTTTCCCGTTACATCACAGCGTAGAACACTACCTACAATCACCATGTTGTTTGTAAGCAACAAGACAACAATCATCCAAAACACTTCATAAACATAAGCCCACCTTTTGATGACATGAGAAGATTCACACTTTCTACAATATCAAGAAAGACCTGTAGAAAATGAGCAAAAGAAATTAGCAGATTTGTTATCATCAACAACAAGAAAGAGATAATGAGAGAAACATAAACAATATCATCACCTCATTTTTCTTATAAACAAGGCCCTCTCTGCGCCAACCAACTGCACCAGTAACTTGTAAAGTTGCATTTGGGACAGCTTTATCTGTAGGCTATTTAATTTCCAAGTGATGGAAATACATGATTAGAGACTACTTAAATAATATTAACAGTGAACGACAAACTGAGCCCTTTAATATGAAGATGTAGCATGCGCAATGTTCAAAGACAATAAGCAAAATGTTTTGGATAAATAAACAAACTATCAAAAACAAACTCATTGAAGATTGCCTTACGAAAACAAACAACTAACCTTGGATGAAAATGGTGAGCGCACTCCTTCTTGAGTGATATAAAGCTTTAATATCTCAGGAGACAGATTTTGTGGGTAACCAAAATCCATAATTTCTGCATTTTAGAGGTTGATATCAATCACACATGCAATAACAAGTAGATTTTCATACAGAGTATGGAGTAAACAATGCATAACATTACTATAAAACAGAACACTTCAATTTTTATATCACTAACTTGTATAGTTTAATTAATAACTGAATCAGCAAGTATGAACTAATTTCACTTGTTATTAGTCACCAAAGAACATTTGAACTTGAGGGGCTATCAAAAGACTGATTTTGCAATGTAAATATTTGTTTGGTTCTTACTTTGACTTCATATATTTTATGGATGTATCATGTGTAGATATTAACTCTTTGCAAGATAAAACAAGGTATTACCTAAATGCTTATCACACATTTTAGTAATCCAAGATAATTATTTTCATTTTGAACTTAATTGGCATTTATAGGCCAAATATTACAAATCTTAGCGCAGAATGCGAGGATTCTATAATAGAAGGAGACCACTAAAATTAAGGTGCAAGAGGTAAAAGAAAATTCATGAACTCGACAAACCAACTATTTAATGTCTGCTTCCACCTTAGAAAGTGTGTGTGTCAAAGAAATGTTAAAATTCAATAACATCGAAGAGACAAAGAAAACAAAAGAAAGAAAAGGTGTACAATGATTTATAACATATTACAGCATCAAAGAGACTATACATTTACGATAATACCAACAAAATGTTCAATAACCAGGTTATATGAAAACAAATCTCTTCCTATATAGTAATTACATCACTTTGGAATTTCTAGTAGATTTTGGATATTGTAATTTTTTCATGAGTCATAAGTAAAAGCAAATAAGCCACTGGTCATGATGCATGTCAAAGCCTTCCCATCATATTAACCAGATAGCATTGCAGTTTTCGGTATCTGAGCATATTTGACAAGAATTCAAAATATTAAAGAAAGAACACAGCTTATACAACGACAGTAAAAGGTAAAAACAAAAACGACAACAATTCAAACTCCTTACCATCCAATAGCTCATAAATGAGAACAAAATTATTCCGGATAGCATCTTCATCAAAAGCCCCACCAAAATAAGACTTAAACAAAGCAACCGCCTGCATAAATGGAAGTTGCAACTCAAAACGCCAAAAAATCAGCTAGAAATAGGAAGTTACAAACAATAAAAAAAAATGTGCTGACTACCTCGACGACAAACTTGAACGCACAAGCCACATTCGCATTGGTGCTAACAACAATTACAATATAAACATTGCTAATTCTCATATAAAAGAACGAGCAACCTCCGATCTGCCGTACCGGACACGTACCGAGCTCTTTCGTTTGCATAATATGCATTCGAAAGGCGTCCACCATATTACCCCTGAAATTAATTAATTTACCACATAAAAAATATACTCGAACGGTGTGAAATGAAAATAAAGACGAACAATAAGATGAGCTAACCCAACGTCGTCGCGATACAGGCGATTGATGAGGACATCGCCGCGGAGATTCAAGAAGTATACAGCCGAAGCAGCAACCGGCATGACGGATCCAGTGGTTTAACGATCAGCACGGATAGACGGTGGCGATAGGTTGAGATCTGGAAATTTGACGGTGAAGGCCTCGAGTTCGGTAGAGTAAAAAACGGAATTTCTTTCGTGTGGTAAATGGGAAATTCAGATAAATTTCTGTTCCACCTTATACGAGTTGAAACACCGAAGTTCGAGGGGTATCTATGTGATATTCTCTATCGCAGGTGCATTTCTTTCCGGCCAAAGACATGTGATTTTAGTTTTAAAATTATAAAATAATATTTAAACATATATATAAATATATTAAAAATTTTATAAAATTCTAAAAAAATAAAAATCAAGTAATGTCGTAAATAGCATCAGATGGTTGGAATAGTCATCTAGTTTCAAGAGAGACTAAATTCGGTCTCTCAATTTGTCGGAAGTGACTAGATCTGAGCGTCTCCATCAAAGAAATGAGTAAAAAACGATCGAAAATGATCGATTTTGGCCCCAACGACCGTTTTCGACCATGATTTCAGGAGTAGGTGGCTAAATCTGGCCGCCTCCGTCGATTTGAGGGGTCAGATCTGACCTCGCTTAGAATCAAGTGACCAAAATGACCATCTGGTGTTATTTGCAGCGGTCATCGCCGTTGGCACGACAATAGTGACTGGTTTTATTTTTTAAAATTTAAATATCTTTTTAGAATTAAAAAAATTAAATATTTTTTAAAATTTTATATTATTTTTAATATATCTATATATATTTAAATACTATTTTATATTTTTATTATAAATTTTTGTTAATAAGAATATTTTTATGATTTCATAAAATAGGTTAATAAAATTTGATAGAAATTAGGTGTTTGAGTTTTTAAATGTTAAGAGATAGAAATTTGTCCTGTGACCAAACCATGGGTGGGAAGAAGTCTTTTGGCCTTTCTTTCCACATGTCATGATCATCCACTTTGAGCTATGACACAATTCCTTTCAAATGGCAAAAATGTTAATTAACACTTTCTATTTTAACGCATCTGAATTAAAACTTTCTCGAAACTTAGAATTAACTTCATCTTAATATAAATTCCCTGACACAATTCCTCCCTACTCAAAACTTTCTTCCAATTTTAACCTCATTTTGGTTTACGACTCAAGGTTTCGAAACCATATCAAACATCAGTCCGACAAAAAAATGGATTTAAGAGCTAAATCAATATAGTTAAATAGTTCAATTAAAAACAATTTTATCCTTTTCTTTAACCTTCTAATACAACCCTAAAATATATAAATTTTATGTCATTTTTTTTTAATTTTATAAGCTCGTATTTATAATCTAATTAAGAACAATATGAATTTATACACAATAATATCATTAAATTTAGATAATAAGATTAATATATATTTATTTTTTCTTCTTAAATTTGTGGATTATTGTATTGTTAAAAAAATGTTGCGAAATTTCCATGAATTATAAACATTTTTTAGAAGTTTAACATATACGTTAAGCTTTAAACTAGTATGCTAGACTTGAAAGGATAAGTACAAAATTTTAAACTATAAAGGTTTTAGAAAATTTTAACGTTACTACTTTGTATTAATATGTTAAACTTTGAATTGGAGGGGCTAACATAATATTTCAAAGCTAACGAGATTTTTGAAATTTGGGGGGAAAATGCAGTATTTTAAAAGTAGAGGATATATGAAATTTTGTAAATTTAGTTTTTTCCATACACCATTAACATTAAATCTTAATAATTTTATAAATTTTGTATATTCAAAGGTTAATTATAAGATTTTTAAAGTTAAGGCAAGTTTATATAAGATTTATAAGGATAAAATAAAATTTTAAAAAGTGAAAAATATAAAAAAATTTTGTGTGCAATTTGTGATTTTTTTCAAAATATTTTTTTTTACAAAATTGTATATTATAGTATTAATTGAATATAAAGGTTAATAAACAACGAACCAGAATAACAATCTAAAGTACTCGAAAAAAAAATAAAAAGAGATGTACAATTGAAAACTTCGCAAAGATTTCGTTTGATTGTACACCCAAGTCTTGAGTTTTTTTTTATCAAAGTAATTAAAATTAAAAAACATAATCATTTTATTAAACATATATATATTTATCATAGTAATATAATTAATAAGTTAAATTAAAAAAATCAATTTAAATTTTAAAACATGTTTGATTTTAAATTAAAATTTGAAAACTTTCAATCTTATAATTTTAATTAGAATTAAATTCAAATTAAAAAACGTGTTTCAACTCGGAGGCCTAATCCTAATCTTATTAGTTCTTTAGGGAAAAATGAAATATCTCTAGTCAATTATGATTTTTTAACTTAAACGTGGCAAAACCTCAAGTCTACCAAAAGCAATCAATCAACCCAACACCAGCGGCGACTACGTTCTACTCCTCTCGGCTTCCCCAATCAAGCCAACCACCTTTCCAAATTCTTCTGCCTCATTCGATTCGCTTGGGATGCGATTCTTCAGAAGAATTGCAGGATTTCTAGGGTTAGCTAGAGACAATAGTCCCGAGGTAAAAGAAGACGAAGACGAAGATATGATCGACGATAGTCTAGTTAATAACCGCCCCAATTTTCGAGAAACCGGTCTTCCACGTAAAGGCTTTGGTGTGCAGGTACAAGTCCCTGTGGAACGGCCTCAGCCAGGTCCGGTTCTTGTCCCTTGTACGTCCGGCGACGGTGGCGTTCAGGTTATTCTCACTCTTTTTCTCGTTTTTGATAATTGTTTAATCTAATTATGTTTTGGTGTTTGCTTAACATCTTTTGATGATTCAGTATGATAGAAAATTTTCCTAAAATGATTCATATAGTGCTTGTTTAATTAATGAATTAGTTAGATCATCTTTTATGAAGCAAGTTATGAAGTAGTTGAATCTTAGTTTGAATGGAACTGATTTTATTTTTGATGATTTGTGTTTGCCTTGAGACGTAAGACCAAAGAGTCTATGGTATCAGAGGTACATTACTGGTCACTCTTATGGTTACAGTGTGTAGATCGCTTTACTTAAAATCTTGAAAGAGGACAGTCTCATTGAAGGAACTTATAGTGTACCAGGATTCAAACGGATTATGTTTTGGTGTGGATTTATTTGCTTTTTATTTAAATTTTAGGCATCGTGCAGGCTGCTAGGCTAAGACTCAATTTTGGAACTTCTTGGTCAGCAGGCTTTGTGTAACAAACCTCCTTACCTGTCATTGCATACATATTGCTGTTGAAGACAGCCTATACATACCATGGTGCCTAGACATTATTGCTGTCACCTCCAACATTGTGGTACAAAATAATAGTACAATGAACTACATAAGCTTCACCTTAGAAGACTGCATTGTAACAATATATTTCTCTCATCCATTTATAATTTAGGGCCTTATGAACCACACTTTGATAGAATGAATTCTTGTTTTATCTTGTAAAGAATATATAAGGGTTTTGTTGCTTTGTACCATTAAATGGTGAAGAGTGAGCTTAAGGTGCTTTTTTTTCAGTTTATCTTTACTTTGCTAATAAATTTTTCATGTCTAAATGCAATTGCAATTAATTGGCTGTGATGTATCATGTTATAGGATGGTCCTAAAGCAT
Organism: Anacardium occidentale; assembly: GCA_026122585.1. NCBI lineage: Eukaryota > Viridiplantae > Streptophyta > Magnoliopsida > Sapindales > Anacardiaceae > Anacardium > Anacardium occidentale. The sequence goes on from JAJEJH010000274.1 coordinate 212,206, forward strand.
CTGGTAGTTAGGTGGTGGTGAGAATTGAGTGGAAGAGATTAAGTTTATATGGCTAAGTGGAAGAACTAGAATAAGTAGCTTGGATTGGAACTTTAGCAAGGGAATAAGACAAGAGAGAACCTTGAAGAATAGCAAGAGTAAAGAGTGTAAGCTACCAAAAAATGTAGAATTCATTGTGCTAGAATAAGGGGTGACAACAAAGAGCCATGAAGAAATGGTGACTCCAATAGAACAAGCTTTCCTTTAATCCAAGTTTCATCTTCTTTTATAGCAAAGATTACTTCCTATGAAGGAGTCCTGTAGTTTGATTGGAAGCTTTCAGTGGAACGGAGGCTGAATGCAAGAAATTGGTGGAGTTGATGGGACTAAAACATATTTTTACCTCGTATCAATTTCAAAGACAGAATTGAATCATTGGAAACATAACATATTCAAATGTGATATTTGTAACCGGTTACACTAGAATAAATATCTCTTTTGAGTGCATAGATGTTTGAAAGATCTCATGGCTTTGCAAATTTATTCTATTAGACAATGGGACTTCATGCCAAACACAAAAAAATATTTAAGCCAAAGTTTGACAACTACTTAGCGCTTTGGATTTGGATTTGGCTTAGCCAGTCAATATGACTTTTGATTTTCAAATGGAGAAAGAAAGAAACAGTTATTGTTAATTAGACCTATATGTGTCTTTTATTGCAATGTTTTCTTGGAGGACTGCATGAGGTATGCTTATAATTAAGGAACTTTTGCTAACCTCAACTATCCTTTGCTTTAAATTTAAAGATGTCCTGCCATTTAGGATTTTATTTAGTTCTTCTAACCACAAGATACCTAGCTAATTTGATCAATTGTAGGAGAAGTCTCAAATATTTTTTCATCAAATAAATTACTCGATCTAATGGATATAATTACATAGGAGGTCAAAGCTATTTTGAAAATGAACATGGTATCTTTGATTTTTAAGGTAAAGGTGAACGAGAGCCAAATTGTTTGCTCCGATGATTACCACACTATGTTATGATTTGACTTTTATATGTTCAATTTTCTTTGATTAATGTCTATCATTGGTGTCCAAAGGCATATTCAATTTCTTGTTAAGGATTTAAATTTATAGTTTTTTTTATTCACAAATACAAATATAACTTTTTCCTATTAAAAAAAAAGAAAAAAATATATTTGTAAGTCTTGTAATATTTAGTCATTCAGGGTAATGTAAACTTGTTCAGTGATGAACATAAAATGTGATGTCTTCTGCCCAGACATCAATTCGTTTTGCATGCTTCCCTCAATTTAGTAATTACATTTGCTTATAAAGATGCTTCTGTTGGAAAATGGTTTGTTACTTTCTCCAGACCTGTTTAAAGATCTTTAGATATCCTTTTTCCTAAGCAAAGGAGATTCCTATCTTGGATGATATATCATTAGGAACTCTCATATATAATTTCCTAGACCTTGGTTAAGTGGGTTTAACTTGTCATCTGTACACTAGATCACCTTGGCTTATATTTAATTTGCATCTTGAGAATCATTGCTTAGCTATTAGTGATATGAAAATTGATGGTAGTATTTGTGGCATTTCTACATAAATTAGTAGGATTTTCCATTGACCATTCTGCTTGCTAATCAAATGAACCAAAATTTTAGCCTTCATTTTTTCCTTCCGGCTGAGTTATTTCCTGCTGCAACATAGTAAAAACTTGTAAGACTGGTGTCTGATTTTTGGTGAGGATCGAGTATTGACTGTTAACGCAATTTTACCTCCGTGTTACACTTTTTCCTTCACCCGCTGTCTTGTTCAATTAAAAATAAAAAGAAATGAATGAATAAGAGTGAGTGGGAAACGAGCTCTCAGTCCGTTTTATTCTTTTACACCTTTTGTTTGCTATATTGCAATTTATGCTTTTATATAATTTTCACAAAAAATTTCGGTAATTAGTGAGAACAGTTAAACTTCGTTTCATATAGGTAGACAACTTGCCATTATTTAATACTGGACTCTCTTTGGTCATCATTAATCCTTTATAACTTTTCTTTTTTCTGTTATCACTTTTGATACTTCTTTTTCCACCCGATTTTCCTAGTTTCTGTTTATGTTTTTGCGTTTTCAATTTCAAGTGTAGAATATATATTTAGTTCTTTTCTGGATTCAGGGTTTAGGATGGTATGCCAAACGTCTCAGGATAGATGAAGATGGAGATGTAGCGGATGAGTTCCTTGATGAGGTCTCCTCACTTACTTCAGTCAGTATGGAAGAGCAACAAAGGCCATTGCCAACATTTGAAGTAAGGTACAGTACTAGACCAGCTAAAGTGAAGAACCAGGTCTTGACCCCTGATGGAAAAATCCAGCAATGTGTGGAATACCAAGGTAGATTGCTATGGGTGTGAAGGACCTTTGTGAGCTTTCAGGTTTTACATTCTATGTCAGAAGTATGTTTAATTCTTTTGGGTACATGATCTTTCTACTAAGGTTGAGACCCTTCGCTCTGTCTTGGCTTCCTGTTGTGTTCATGTTCATTGCATAAAAGGGTTTCCTCAACTGGCTTGTTGGGGATTTTCATTGTACCTATCATCACCTATAATATTTACAAACTGTAGCTTTTCTCCTTGAATGCGAGAGTTCCCATAAACTATCCACTATTTGGTTCTTTGGCCATAAGATGTTTCCAATCATGATTTGTTATAATTATTTAGAAACGTTCTTGCTTACAAGAACAAAAATTCCAATCCAAATCCGAAGTAGCTTGTTTGATTAGGAAAGTTTCTTATGCCCCGGAGGACGAGGGTTGCCGCCGAGAGGATACGTAGGCACAGTGGTCCCAGGCACAGGAGCAGCCAATCCAACTGGATGGTGCTGGTGTCCCTTGTCCGTTCCAACCACCGGCTCCTTTATCTGCCCATACTGAGTGGCAGCAGGATAGGGGTCGTCATGATGATGCTGGGGCTGGGCGTAACCCAGTACATGGGAGTGCTTGGCTCGTAATTTCTCAGCAGCATGCTCAGCCTTGGCCTGGTGTAACTCCAGCTTCGCTTGAGCCTCCTTCGCCTTCCTCCGCTGGTGCGCTATCTCCTTCTCTTCCTCTGTCCTCGCTGCCGCCTGCTCCACCTGCTCTTCAACTTTTGCTTTGTAGATATCGACGTGAGCCTTGCCTGAGCTGGCGGCATTACTCACTTTTTCCTTCACTGTATGCATGATTCAATCTCTCTGTTTGTCTATCTGTGTAGTTATTTATACTGTTTGTAACAATAGCAGAGCTTGAGCACAATTTAAGCCTTCTTACAAATTATATACCCAGCAGAGATAGATGACGAGTCAATAGTTCCTGCCACGTTTCTGTCATGCAACTTCGCTTCTTGGATTTGGTGCCACGTGTTTTCCACTAGTAAGCTCCACATTTTCTGCTTAGCCAGCTATTATACATGCACAATTAATTAGGATGATTTCAGCGAACAATATATGATTTCTTGAAAGAAAATCAACGGTGCATCGATGGCTCACGCAAGTTTTATCATACAAATGTTATATATTTTATAAAAGCTTTTTATCCTCGAATTGCCGCGTTGCAGCAGATACGGACCAAAGCCATCCATGGACCTACTCGTTCCCTGCAGTTCACGCACTTCTCTCTACCGGCAACGGTCGCTGCATGCATCGGTAAATTTCTTCTCCAAGGACTAGCAATCTTAGGTTAAACTCCTTAAAATGCCGTCGCATAACGGCGTCTTCAGAGCTCCAAACTCCGGTCGGCGTGGTCAGTATTCTGGTAATTGTTCTCCCTCGATTCCGACTCACAAAATCACCATTCACGATAGACAACGCGGTGTTGTTCACGAATGCGTCGTCCCCGAGGTGCGAAAACACAATTTCAGGAACACTGGAAGCAATCGTGTTTTAGTACAGTAGTGCTTAAATTTATATTAAATTTTATGCTACTAAATCGGTTGCGTGATTGAATTTGGTGAATTTGATTGATTCCCTTGTGTTAATAAAATGAAATGCTGGACCAGTACATATTGCACACAGCAGAAGCTCAGAGTATTTCTCTTCCTTTCGCTTGCAGGCACGGTACTGTTCTCTCAGTCTCAGTCACCGGCACTAGACATAAAAAAATTCTTGATACTGTAATTTTATTGCAAAACTCATGCATATTACCACATTGCATCATTTTGACTAGTAATGATAATTAGGGTTGATAACAGCCTCATTTAAATGCCTTGTCTAGCTGGAGAATTATTTAATCGTCAATAAATTTTTGTGAAATGCATTTGCTACTAAGTTGGAAATTTGATTTTTTTTTTTAGAAACGTCAAAATGTTTGGTATTAATTCAATTCTTTATAGTTTTTGGATGAGTATTTTTTTTTTTTTTCTTTTTTAGCACTTTGCATCCTTCATTTTGTTAAAGTTTGAATCAAAATCCAAGCTTATTTAGTTTAGGCTCGTGCTGATAATAAGTTTATAAGCTCTTCCTTCACATGAATAACTGTTGAGATTGATTGGAATGAGATGTAATGTATTCAAATTACAATTTGGCCTTAATAACAAGAAGGTGGAATCAAGTATTATTGTATTAAGTTTATATGCTTTGATGTTGATGAAAAATAGCATACTAAAAATAAACATAAAGTGCAATTCCAACAATAGATTCAAGTAAGGCTCAGCTATTCACAGAGCTGTGGTTCCCATAAAATTTTCACCTCCATGAGATGCCATAGAATTATGGGGCAGACGTACATCCAAACACTACCAGTGTATTACGAGTCACCTATTTATCCTTTTGCTTTGATGCAACATTTTTGTTCATGTGTACTCTGCTCCCTATGTAGTGTTTCTACATGTAACATATATCTACAAATTTCAAATGTATTATGCAATTTATTATAGTTAACACATATAAAATCTTGACAAATTAGACAGCCTGAAGCACTGGGGGTATCTGCCGAACTGAAATCAAAGGCATGTTTTGGTACCTGTATATATATTTAGATTTGTGGAATAAAACTTCTCATAATTCTATTTTTTTCTTTCAACAAATCGCTGTGTTGTATTGATGCTGGTGTTGCATTAAGATAATCATCAGTTAAAGTTCACAAAACACAGCTGGAAGTCGATGCATTATCCAATTCAGAAGGCAACTTCGTTACTTTGTGGCTATGTTTGGTAACTGAGACCAGAAAAATCTTGAATTCTGGCTCAATAGTATTATTGGACCAGATATGCAAAGATTCATGGCGAATGGATCAAACCAGCAGTTATTTATATATATAATTGAAGAACAATCAGTGGTCGAGCCAGTTGAACAAGCAACAATTTTGAAATCTTGTTGTGTTCATTTGTCCACTGTCGTGTTATTGACTATTTTTTGAAAAATAGTAGGAAGATTTCAATGAGTGCATTAACAATTATAGAAGCTTTTCAACATCCTTAAATATTTGTACAATATTAAATTTATAGGAAGACTGGAGTTACATATATAATTGAATATGTAAATAATAATATTACAAACTTCAAATGTGATTGGAGAGTAATTAAACTTCAATTATAATTATCAAATCCATGATAATAAAAACCTGAAAGGATTTCTTTCTACAGTTTTTGGACAGTTTTTGGATCAGCTTTTGGTTTGAGTCGCTTTAGTTTTTAGAGTGCGAAAAGGTATCTAAAATTTTTGGGCGTTTAACGTGTTCCATACATGACCCATGTTTATTTGGATTCGATTAAGATACCGAGGATGTCTTGCTCAGCACATTTCAGGGGTGTTTCTGTTAGTTTTAATAATTGAGGGCTTTCATTCTTTTCTTGAATTTAGGTGAAATTTGTTTCAATCCATTGAAAATAATAATTAATTAAGAGCTGGTTGTCTCTTCCAATTCGTTAAGTATCTTCCCTTTCAAACCAACCAAAAAAACGAAAACTAAAACAAAAACGCAGAAACACAGACACAAAGAAATATTCAGCTCAGCTTGAACCGAGCCAAATGGACATATGGCAGAAAGCGCGAACCTTTGCAGAAGAAGCGGCACGGCGTTCGCAGGAGCTGACGAAGGAAGCTGCGAAGCGATCCTCTGGGCTGACAATCGGCTCCTCGAAACTTTCGGACATGGTATCGGAAGCGTCGAAGCGGTCGAAGGAGATCGCTGCCGGGGCTTCAAAGCGAGCCGAACAGATCAGAATTGAAGCAGTCAAGCGAGCTGACCAGATCAAGTCTCTCGCTGAAAACATCGCGCCTCATGGCGTGCTCGCGTCACAGCAGCAAGAGGAAGAGAATCTGGAGAAGTTTGGAATCACGGAGGAGTTGAGAGAGTTCGTCAAGGAAATTACTGTTAACACCTTTAAGGATTTTCCGTTAGAAGGTTCACTACTTGATCGTTTAATGTTTTCTTTTAATAATTTAATTGACGTATTATACATTTTTTATGAGTTGATGATAGCATTTTTTTTTTTACTGAGAAGTTCCAGGAAAGATAGGTTTAGTGCAACTATATAGCTATATTAGTTGAATTTTCATATTTAGATAATGTTGGAAATAGAACAGCTATCTGCATGTTGTGTTGTAATTTGATAAGTTTTTTTTTTTCGTGGTATATATTCTTTATTTTTTTATTTGTGGAATTAAGTTTTATATACTGTAATGGATGATTTTTGGTTATGAAAAATAGTTTTGAAATGCAAAATGGACATGAATGGCTTTGGTGTTGAAGCGAATTGGATGAATTTTTTGGTGTGCAGATGATTCAGAGATGTCTTATGTTCCCATTGAATCAAATGTTAGGAAGGATCTTAATGAATGGCAAGAAAAACATGCTACTCTTGTTCTTTCCATGGTTAAGGTTAGTTTTGTTCTTGGATGTCCTCATGCTATTGTAGAGTGGATTGACCACTTGAAAGAAATTGCAACTTCCAATTTAACTCATGCTTGATTGTTTGCCTCGTGAAGAGTGGTCTCATTACTTCTGAACAAATTTTATTAGTGAAAGGAACTTAATGAGTAAGAATTATGAGAAGTTCAAACTTGTTTTCTTTGTTGCCTATTTTCTTCTTCAAAACTCTGTTTATGTGGATACATGATGTCATTTAGACTTTCATGGAATCTTTTATCTATGAACTAGCTTTTTGTTTGATAATTTATTTTTCTGTTGGACAAGTTGTATCCCTTTCCTTGTCTTTGTACTTGCAAACAAAAAAAAAAATCACTCTTTTGCTTAAATAAATCATTCAAAAATTCAACTACCAAATTAGTTTTAGGAAAATTGGTGGTATCCTGACTTGTGGTCAAAAGATATTTTATTTTGGCAGTGATCTATGATATAATCTTGCTAATATTCATGTATCATTTTGACACACATGACCATACACTTACAGTTTACCTGTGTGCATAAATGAATTTCTAGTTGCAGCCTACTCCGTTTTCAATTTGGGTTCTATGTTTTATAGTTGTCCTCTGTGCTCCAATACAGGAAGTATCAAAATTGAGATATGAGTTGTGCCCGCGTAATATGAAAGAAAGGAAGTTCTGGAGGATCTATTTTATTCTTGTTAACAACCATGTGGCAACGTAAGTATCTTGTCTCTTTGTCAGAAACCTCAAGTCCAGCTTCCACTGGCTCTTTTCTTTCATCATTGTGCCTTTTAGAAACCCATATACTCAGGGGATTATGCTATAATTGATTGCGTATGCTGAAGAAAAGCACATATCTGCAATCCTCCTCTTGTGTATTTCACTTCTTCATATGGAAAATGCCTATCATAAAAGGTGGATAATTGTCAATTTAATAATTACATAATTGTTTTATCAGATTTATCTAAAGTGATCTGAACAAGTATTCACTGTTTAGCTTTTTAGTTTAAAAAAGGGAGACTATCATAGACTTCCCTTAGATTTCCAAATATACCATTCGTATTATAACTTTTGCACTTTTTATCATAGACTATCCTCAATGTTTGAAACTGTATCATGAATAGCTTTTTGCATTATCAGGTTGACCGTCAAAGTTATAATTTTTTATCACGGATGTCTTCGTGCTAACCCTATCACATTTTCATTATGTTTGCAAAAAACTTTCTTATGAGACCAAAGTTACTATTTCATTCATCTGTAACAAATGACAATGTAATGGAGTTAGGCAAAAGGGATATCCATGATACTATTTCAAACTTGAGGGTGGTCTATGATACACTTATGTGTACATAGATATAGATATGTGATATTGATGCAAATGCTCACTTGTGTGTGAATGCATTCTGGGCACCCTAGTATTTCTAGAGGTAGTAGCCTCACTGCCGTGTTGTTGATTTATTTTCCAGTTGTCATAGAGCTTTTCTTTTTCCTTTCTTTCCTTGCCTTCAGCTATGAGAAGCTATACATGGAAGATGTTAAGCTCAAATCTAAGGAACAGATAAAGGATGATGGAGTGGAAGAAAATTCAAAGGTTGAAATAATTCCTAAATCAGGGACAAAGGAATCAAACAAGCAGCAGCATAAGACTTCAACATCGTCAACTAGGGAGCAGGACTTGGATGTTTTTCTCCTAGGTGAAGACAGTGACGAAGGCCCAGGTATGATAGGTTTTTTCATTAAAATGCTATATTATTGACCATATTTATTTGTCAAGATGATTGATTTTTTATGTCCTCTCTTTTTCCCTTAGTTTATGTATTTTATTTTATTTTTCCTTTTTATGGTCTTTATTACACATGTTTGCATCTTCATTCATACAACTTTTATTGTGAGTGAATCTATATAAAACTTAAGAGGTTGCCTTTATCCTGTAATAGTGGGTTGCTTCTTTTGGCTAACAACTTAGCACCATTTATGTTGCATTAGGTGCTATACCGTAGCATATCGTTCCGTCAAGATTATTCCATTTAATAGCCTGTAGAGAATCCAGCATTTTGTTACTAGCATGTCTATGTATCCTTGTCCACACTTGTTACTTTCTTAGGATCTTATGTTCTGTAGAATCAGTTTGTTACCATAGATAGGTAAGATATGTATCATTTTGCATAAGACCTATACAAGCAATAGGAGTAACTTAAGCTTTATGAATTTTGTTGTGTAAATCAATGTACTGAAGATGAATCAGATCTGTCAGATGATGGTGAAGAAGTATTTGATGATGACTTTGACAAGATGGTGGATAGTTCGGTAAGCACGATTTTTTCCCTTATGCTTTTACTCTGCACATACATTTACTATGATCTTTTGTGGAGTCTTATCTTAATCAATGTACGTACGGGCACTGAGCGGGTCAGTGCATTGGGATTGATCCAATTTAATCTATAACAGTAGATCTACTTGTTGAACATCTCATATTTAAATCCCCTAGTTTAGATTATTGCGAAACAAATTCCAAAGACAATTTTTTTCACATTCTTGCTATTCTCTTTAGGGCTGTGGCCGTAGAATGTAATTGTTATGCTGTTTGGAAGTGCAAGGAAAACAGCAAAAGATATCACAGAAAAATAAGTGCCACTCCTGGTTGTTACCAATCCAATTTGTTAAGGGTGCAACATGATTAATGTATGCTGATTCTTGCAGAAACATGCTCACATAACACATTGGGAATCTAAGATGTCATGAGTCTTCACTTTTTTAGGTTGACATAAATTGGGAAGAAAGCATTCAATATAACTCAATTCTTATTAAGTTCAATTTATCATTCACGATCAGATCCCTTAAATGAAATTGGATGCTATGTGTTTCGCAGCAGTCTTTTACTCATTGAACTACAGTCGCCGCTGTTTTTCTTTTTCTTTCATATACTAAATTTGCTTGCACCTGCAGGATGATGAGAAAGAGAAATCTGAACAGATCAGTGAAGTGGTCAAGACATGATCATTGCTGCACAGGTTCAAAAGAAATGAAAATTTTCCGCGATGATGATTGGAATAAGTGTTTGTCCTTTTCTTCCCTTACCTTTTTTCTTTCAAATCCTTAATATTAGTTTTGTATCTTCCTTTTCCCTTTCTCTTTTGTCCTTTCTGGGGTGGGAAGACTAAGCCATATCTTTATGTAAAGAATGTTATTTATTCTTTTACTCTTGACAATTGTAGTGATACTAAATGTAAATTTCAGTTTAGTGCCGATCTCTTCTTAGGTGCATTTCTGTCGCTGGCTTTTTCACTTTTAGTTTTGTTTGTCTAGATATCCAGCTGACAGAAAAGTGGCAGAATTCTTAGATTGATCATAGAAGAACTCAGGTAACATCCTTTTTATTTCTGAAATCCATCACCTGTTTCTTTTAGCCTTTTAAATTTTACGACTAAAGTAGGATTTTATCCGTTTTAAATTCAGCTATCCCGGGACTTTGACTTGCTTATTCCTCATCCTCAAGTTTACATTTTTCATTCTCAGCGCAGGACCCCTAGATCCCAACCCAGCTGACCTCATAATTCAGATTCCACTGGTAAATTCTAATCTCTTGCAAAAAACTCAAATCTAAACAAAAACCCAACAAAACTAACACATGGAACCCTACCTTGAAAACAAGAACAGTTTTCTTTGCTTATATTGTATGACTTTGTCATGTCTGTGCTGAGATTCCCTCGTGTTTTTTCTTCTTTCTTCACACTAATTTCGCCCACGTTTTTCGATATGGGCTTATAGACCATAGTTGCCTCCCTCTTTGGTTTCTTATATAATTATATTATATTTTTAATTAATTTATTTATTCATTTTCCATGTTCCAACAAACTCTTTGTTTTCAATCCCTTTAATAAATCATTTAAAAATGGCGCTTTTAAAGATTTTTATATATTTCCATCAATATCTAAATGTCTATAGCATTTGGTGTATTGGTAATTGAGTCTACTTTGTAGAATTTTTTTTGAATTAAACCATATTTTGTAAAAGCACATTTTAAAAATGCTTTCTCAATAAAGCAATTAATTTCTTTGCCTATAAAACAATTTGAGTACTTCTAAAAAATTAGTTTTACCTATTTAAGTCAACCCTTACGTATGAATTATACCCAAAAACGATTTCATTATTTAAAAAAAAAAACAATTAATTTGCATATATGTGTATTATAAAGATAAAACTAGGGTATCAATTAAGCAATGTTTGTTTAAAAATGTCCTCTATGAAAGGTCATGAAGAAAATCCTAATCTCTCCCTATTCTGGCCTCGTATATGATTCAGAAATGTACCCACCAACATGCTTGCTCCTGGGTGGGCATACAATTATATTGAGCTTGTGGCCTTTAAACATTAATCGGTTACTAGGTCATGGAGTTAAAACTTTGGCAACAAATTTAATAATGGTGAATTGACATGCCATGGTCTTGACCGGAAGTTACGTAGATTACAATGAATAAAAAAGAGTCAATTCAATTAACATAAAGTCACATCATTAACGTCCATTTTGCTCCATCTTTAATGTTCTGAAGCCAGTTATTGATGCATTGATAAATGTGCCTATAACATAGTAATTATTTGCCTTGAAATTTCAGAATATACCTATCAAAGGTAAATTAGGTTCAGTATCACTTGTGTTAAAAAAATGAGAAAATTGAAGCTTTATAATTTATTAGACAGCCCATGTAATTGGGTGTCTGTTTTTAATTTATTTTTGCAAGTTCCTTTCATGCACACAATAGAAACTTGCCTCAACTATCCATGCATACACACACACAAAACTTTATCTTCAAGAATATTGAACAATTTTGAGGTTGAATTATGTTTATAACTTGTTTACATACAACGTGTTTATTGTCACATTTAATTATCATAATTAGGGTGAATTCAATCTGCTTCAAAAATCATTAAATTTTCCATGAAATTAAACAAAATTAGAAAATCTTTAAAATATTTAAGATCTGAGTCAAATCTTAAATACTAGATTAAAAAAAAATGAAAGTATACTTTTGGGTTGAATGTTTCGATTTACATATCTATTTATTGGCAGTCGGTACATGTTGGAAGTACTTAATGTTACCATTCTTTGGGCATGAAAAATTAGTTATATGTCAATTCAATTTTACACTTCTTCAAAGAATTTGATACTTATTTTCAATGTGACCAATCTCTATATAACATTAAAAAAATCAATTACATTATGTTATATGATAAATTATTGTTTATAATAATAAAATAGATATTAACAGGGCTTTGACTGTAATTGAACATCTTATTATCTTATTTAATGTCTAATTGAGTGTGCTTTACAGTGATTGACGCCTAATTGTTGTTTTTTTCCTCTTGGTGAGAAGTGAGCCACTTAAACAAGATTCCTTTTGATAATTTAAGTGGACCATTTTCTTGATTGCAGACATTGTAACTGCCAAATGGAGAAAAATACATTTCCAATATTGAAATCCTTAATTAATTCTTAATAACCTTATTTTAAATTATTATTACACTAATTATTCTTATTGATTTAACCCATTAAATTTTATTTTGTTGGAAATTTTTTATATATCTGTAGATTTAGATTATTACATGGGGGAGCAAGATGTTGCATTAATGGTTTGGTCTGAAGACTAATTGGGAGATACAATTGTTGTTAGGTAGGTGAACACTATTATATTGGGTAGAGGATTATGTAGGCTTGGCTTGTGATTGTTTAGTACTAGGATGACAACATCTCACCTAAATTAAAATCTATATATATATACACACATGTATAACTTCAGGTGTGGATATTATGAAAAATTTAACATGTAATGTGTACTGAGTTTGGTGAGGAAATATGGGTAAGGTAAAATTTTAAATAGGGCAAAAACTTTGGTTTGGAATGTAAACCTAATCTACAATGAAGAAAGATTTCTAAAGGTCAAAGGAATTAACACCCTCCCATAGTTTTTCTAAAGTAGAAAACTCAAATACTTGGAGCATTTTTTATCCAATTTTGTCAATTTTTTAATAAAATAATCAAAATACCCTTAATTAAAAAATAAAAAATTATATTAACATTTTAAAATATTATTAAAACAATAATAAAAATACATTTAAAAAATAATAAAATTTATAAAAAAAATAAAAACAATGGCCACTGTTGCTAACAACATTACCAACGATGGTGATCATAAAAAATTGAACCAAATAAACTAGAGGTGGTTAAATCTGACTAACTCTGTCATATTTAATGATCGAAAATGACCAACATATGTAATTATCTATGACTATAAGCATATCATTCTTCATATCTATGTTTTTTTATTAACTTATAATTTCTCTTTCTACTAACAATTTCAGTGACATTTAAATGTATAGTTGTTATGCTAATCATTAAACTCCTTGGATTGAGGACAATATGGTAAGTTACGTTCAAATATGGCATTTTTTATTTTATTTTTTGAATTTTTTAATATTTTATAATTTATTTTAATATTATTTTATAAAATTTATTTGATTAATTTATTATTTTTATTACAAAGACAAAAATACCATTTTAATCATTAAAATTTAACAGTTAATCATTAAATTTAATTATTGACTTTGGCTAATGGGTGGATGTTTGAATTTTTAAAAACTGACAGCTATGAATTTGTCCTTTAAAGAAATTATGGAGGGCATTAAGTCCTCCGACTATTTCTAAATTATATGAATATCTCACTTTTTTTTATTAATCACTAAAATTATGATTTGATGGACATCAAAGTCATTGACGATCAATCACTAGTGCAAGAATAACTTGAGCACAATGGTGTAATATAAATTCATCTATTGACAATAATCTAACAAGTTTTACTCTTACTATTGCAACGTCATGTGTAAGAAATTTATGAAAATCAAAACTTTATATATGTACAAGTACACTCCATTGGGTCCACCAATGAAGTCTTTTGACCATTATCAAGCACCACGTATTGGTGCACAATGGCTTAGTAAACAACCATATTTGTACGCTTTTAACATAATTTATAATATTATCCTCAATCCAAAGAGTTAAATGATTAGCATAAGCAATTACACGACTGAATATCATGGAGATTATTAGTAGAAGGAGTAATTATAAGTTAATAAAAAACATAAATATGGAGAATGATATGCTCATAGACATTATTCCTTCTCTCATAGAATCATTTATGTATGATGCCCATAATGAACTTAGCAAACATGGTAACATTCTTGGAAAGTGCATTGAATAATTCAATGATATTGGTTGTCATGGTGTAATATTATGGACTTGGAAAATATGATCTTGACAAATTGCTTGTAACCTATGATATAGAGATACATTTCTACATTAGGGTTGGCATTGTAACATGCACATTTCAAAATTTAGATAATATATATGCATTGGTTATTTTCCAATACAACCCCTCAATTAAATTTGTTCTTTCGTATTTTACTCATATGTTTGCCTTAAGGTAATAATGATAACAACCAAGATATGCATGTAGGATTATGTTCATGACCACAACTATGACCTTAGAATGTCAATATAAAATTATTGTCAACTCTAATACTAGGCCAATATAATCCCTCAAGAAACCACGACCAAGATTTAGTTTCTTCTTGGTCTCTCATGCCAAAAACCAATGGATAAATTTGATTATTACCATTATTGGCTGCAATAATAAATAAAGTCTCAAGATATCTATCCCTTAAGAATACAACATTAAAGCAAATCATTAGGCGAATGTTACTTTGAAATGCCCAAATAAAAATCATTGTCATGAAAAAGTGCTTGAATTGTTGTTCATCAGTCGTTCAATATATGTGACGATCCTTAGGTTACGAAACACTAAATTGTAACAATACTTGTGTACGAATGACTTATTTTGTGTACCTCTTAATGCCTTTAGTGCTCAATTTTTAGCTCACTATACCTATGTAAATGATATATCAATTTTAAAAATGTATTCCATGTCAATGATGATTTCCTTCTATTGATATATATGAAAAACCATAACAAACATTATTTTCAATATTTGTTCTATTGTCCAAGCCCTTACTTGTTCATAATATGACATTATCTGTTTTCTCGAATATGTGTACTGAGTATTCATACAATAGAGTTGAAAATAGTCACAACTCTCTAACATTATCACTCTGGCATATCATTTATATTGTTCATGAAGATATATAACCCTCATTTAAATCTCATAGATTTGTAAGCTTTATATTCATATTTGTTCTTCAAAGCATGTCATCTGAGTGCATCTTGTAAAACATCTTTATTCATGAAAATGAAATATGCTTTAGAAGATCGAGTGCCAATTTGTGCTCTTTAGGAATCATGCATCAACAAATGATTAGAGAAATAAGATAACTAATGAAATCCACTAGGTGCAATTAGGACTTCAAGTGGTATATTAAAGGAAATTGAATTGGCATATTGGAAACTACTCGAAACTTCAGTACCATCATTCATCTTCTCCTCCAATATAAGATTCTTGATGAGAATATTATCCATTTTGTTATCATGGTCAAAGACATTCTAAGTCAAAACATTTTTCTCCCTTGACATACCAAATCCTATGCAGCTACCAACATATAAATATCATGCATATTCATCATGTCATTCTCAGCAACATCTTGATAGTTATTTACTTTTTCTTACTCAACCCCTTGTAAACCATCATCTCTACTACATAAATACGTGGTTGTTGAAAATCAATGTTAATGGTTTCAAGAGATGTATTTTTCAATTTAAAATTAATTGTCACATAAATAAGAATGAATTCTTTTAATAGTTTAAAAAATGTAATAAAACAATCAATATCGTCATCATTTACGATATTAATAAACCTTTTATTATTAACGTTTTCTTATTCTATACTTATTTATATACGGCCTTGCTCACGGTCAATATAAAAACAGTTATTCATTAATTGAACTTCGTCTTATACATAATAGTTACAAGGCTTTTATCATTTTATCTCATCCTTAAAGTATTATGTCTTTTATCTTTTTTCTTGATTTTGAATTTTAAATTTAGAATTCAATAAAGAGTGTGAAAATTAAAATTTTCTAACATATTTAGGAGTTAGTTGTAATGTTGATTTGTAGAAAACATTAGAATTTATATTAAAAAAAAAAAAGATCAGACTTTTGTTTATTTATTACTAATTATGTGTAATACTTGTTCCGGTGTTCATGCATTCGATGCTTCTGGTGGACTAACATTTGCTTACGAATACTAAGCCCCACAAGAGATTCGCGCCCGTACTTTGGATCCTACCACATAATATCGCACCCCATCAACCACATCACCATCCGGCCGTCGAAACTCATGGTCCAGCACTTTCCATTAACACACGCGTAGCACACTACCATCTCCTCGGTGCGTCCAATAGCGAGTGCACCTTCATCACTTTTACTAGGACAACCTTTTTGGCGCTGAGTAACATTATCGATGGCTTATGCCACTTAGATCATGCCACGTCACACCTATTTACATCAATCTCACAGACGATAGTACCGTTCGACTGATGTGTCACCTCACAATTGACGGCGTTATGACGGCAGAATCGACACTCTGACAGAGGCTACCCTCAAGCACCCGAAACTGTACAGAGAAAGCCAGTTGTCACAGTGCTCTCACCAAAAAACAAAATTAATGTTTATATTTAATTTTAAAACATTAAATAATCATAATTATTGAATTTAGTTGTATATAATTTATGTTAATTCACAATACCGGGATGGCTGAAACAATAATTCAATAATTTCGGATCCATAATTCTCGAGTATTAATACTAGAATTATTTATTTAAATTTAATAATTTATTTATTGAAATCAAAACAATAATTTATAAAAATAAAAAGTGCAACCGAAAATGTGAAAATTACAGAAATCATTATTTTTTCACTTTTTGTCACGTTTTCAAATTATCGCGAGACATTGTCGGCGTATCGACAATTTATTAAATGTTCCGAGCGTAGCGGCGAGGTACACGGCATCCATTCATTCTCTCTCTGAGTCCCCCAATTGAACCAACAGAATGCTGCCACGCAACCCTATACATGAATCATGGTGGACCCGGTCGTATTTTCCCAGCGTAGCTACGTTACGTTTATTGGCCCATCGCACTTAGATTTAACCACAGTCCGTACTAACCCTAGTCAGCTCTAATCTAACCATGGTTAAACCAAAGCAAAGGCGCATGATGTGATGATATGTGTGAGAAATGTGATCAGGCGGTGTACGGCGCACACTCAGAAAAAGTCTTTTAATTCATTTAATAAGGCGATTATACATTCTCCATTTCCCAACTTTTCTTGTCCGTCTGTCTCTCTCATTTTGTAGTTGCGTTCTCATTCTCGCCGGCGGGGTGGCCGCCGTTCATTTGGTTGATTGCTTTTGAATTTGAGTTTTTTTTTTTTTTTTATAATTTTCTTATTGTTTTTGTGCACGAGGATAAATTGGTTATTTCAATTTGTTGATTAAATTGGCTTAGGGTTTGGTCGGTCGTTGAAGATTGGAAAAAAGACAATTATTTGTTTTTATGGTGTAATGTGAGTAGAAATTAGGGATTTTTCACGGATTGAGTGAAGGAGTCTGTGATTTGGAGAGGAAAGCTTTATAATTCGGGTTGATTTTTCTTGTGAAATTAAGGGATCATATTGGAGATTCTAATTTTGGAAGGTTTGGATCTGGAAGATTTTGATTAACAAACAAAAAGCCAGAAGAAGCAAGCTGTTAACAGGATGTTCTTACCATACCGGATGCTACATTGATAGAAGAAGTTTAAAACAGAAATTTCATCACCGGTTTTTTGGATGTGTAAATGTGCAGAGTAGAGAAGAGTGAGAGAAAGAGAGAGATGGGAGGAGGAGGGTTTGTCAAGGGAGAAAAGCAGCAGCAACTGAAGAACGGTGGTTCCAGAACGAAGCTTTGGATGATAAGGGCTACGACCTCGGTTTTGCTTTGGACTTGCATAGTTCAGTTAATGGCAATTGGTGAGACTTGGGGTCCCAGAGTCTTGACCGTTTGGCCTCCTTGTTTTAACCGCGAGTCTGACGCAGCCTCTGCTGTTGTTCAGGATAAGGTTCCTGCGCGTGTTCTCCCTCCTAAGAGTGAGTGAAGTTGTTCTTTTTTCCTGTGATATCTTTAGAAAAATTATATTGATTAACGATATCTTTAGAATTTGATATTGATAAATTGACAATTTAATTTTACGTCGATTCTTGGTATGTTTGGATTAGGGGTCTATAAGAACAATGGTTACCTAATGGTTTCGTGCAATGGCGGTCTCAATCAAATGAGAGCGGCGGTGAGTGGTTACCTGAAGGCTTGGTTATTGCTTTTCATTCATTCTTTGTCCTTTGTTTTCTTAATTTGTTGTTAGTTATGTATCTGTTGCTTGATTTGTTTCTTTTCTGCGTTTGGGTGTCTGGCAACAGATTTGTGACATGGTGGCTATTGCGAGGCATTTGAATGTCACTCTTATAGTCCCTGAACTGGATAAAACTTCCTTCTGGGCTGATCCTAGGTGTGTCATATTCTCCTTCCTTCTGTTTCTTGCTGCTGTGATGGAGGCAATTTTTATCCCGTGTTTTTTAATTAGGATGATAGTTCTCACCCATGTTTAATTACCTGTATTCAGTGAATTTCAAGATATATTTGATGTGGATCATTTTATTACATCATTGAGAGATGAGGTCCGGATATTGAAAGAGTTGCCTCCTAGACTCAAGAGGAGAGTGGAACTGGGAGGAGTTTATTCCATGCCTCCAGTTAGTTGGTCTGATATATCTTATTATCATAATCAGGTGGGTTTGTTTTTTCCTTAACTGCTACATTAAATTTCACTTAATGTGGATCCTTAGAATTGTATAACCTAGACTTGAACAGATAGTCTTTGAACCTCAAAACTTTAGTAATCTTGCCATGCTTTTTTGAGATGTTAAACTAGTGAAATGTTTAGTTATATGTCTTGTTCGTGCACTGTTATTATTATTTCTTTTATTTCCTTTTAGACTCTTCTCACTGTAATAGATTTGGTTTGAATTCCTTGTGAACAGATTCTTCCTCTGATACAAAAACACAAAGTTGTACATCTGAACAGAACTGATGCTCGACTTGCCAACAATGGTCAACCTTTGGAGGTTCAGAAACTTCGCTGCCGTGTAAATTTTAGCGCTCTAAGGTTTACCACTCAGATAGAGGAGTTGGGTAAAAGAGTTATCAGACTCCTAAGACAGAATGGTCCTTTCCTGGTACTTCACCTTAGGTATGAAATGGACATGTTGGCATTTTCTGGTTGCACTCAAGGTTGCAACAATGAGGAGGTGGACGAGTTGACAAGGATGAGGTAAGTGAAGCATCTATGTGTAAGTTTCATTGGGTCCTAGAGAAGTATGGAATTAAAATTGACCCTCACTGCTTTCCAAAATTTTACTGTTTTGGCAGATATGCATATCCTTGGTGGAAAGAGAAAATTATAAATTCTGACTTGAAAAGGAAAGATGGATTGTGCCCTTTGACACCTGAGGAAACTGCTCTTACTTTGAGAGCCCTGGACATTGATCCTAGTATGCAGATTTATATTGCTGCTGGTGAAATATATGGTGGGCAGAGGAGAATGGCTAGTCTTGCTGCAGCTTATCCAAGATTGGTTAGTAGATGAAAACTGAGGCCATTTTCTTGGATTTGGGTACTTGGTTATTGTTTACACTAGTATCAGTAAGTCATTTTGTTTTCTGGAGCAGGTCAGAAAGGAAACTTTATTGGAGCCAACAGACCTTAGGTTTTTCCAGAACCACTCATCCCAGATGGCAGCATTAGATTATCTTGTATCATTGGAGAGTGACATTTTTGTTCCCACGTATGATGGAAACATGGCTAAAGTTGTTGAAGGCCATCGCAGGTAATGTTCTGATTACATATATAGTTAGATATTGAATGTTAACTGATTTTAGTTTTAATGGCTTAACTTTTCTTGTGAGGATTCGGTTCATGATTTGGGATTCAAGTTTCCAGACAAATTTCTCTGTCAGAGGACATAATTTGTGCACACGTCCTTAAACCAACAGACTTCGTTCCTCTAGGCATTAAATCAATATTAAATCTGGAACCTTTTTTTTGATGGGAAATTAATTTAAGATTTGTTAAATTGTTTTTGGTTGAGTTTAGACTAATTATGATTTAATTGATTTCATATGTAACATTTGTTTGAGCTAATATTAACTATTTGCAAATCTGTTTTGGTTATATTCTCTATTTTTTATTTTGAAAATGACAGTTTTGTTCAATGGTTCTTCAGATTCCTTGGCTACAAGAAGACAATCTTATTGGACAGAAGGCTTTTGGTTGATTTAATAGACCAATATACTAATGGATCTCTAAGTTGGGATGCATTTGCGGCTTCTGTAAAGGAAGCTCATGCAGGTCGCATGGGAGGACCAAGTGGTAGGGTGGTGATCCCAGACAGACCAAAAGAGGAGGATTACTTCTACTCCAATCCTGAAGAATGTTTACAAACCTCATCATTTGATCCATTAAGTAGTACATGATTATCATTGTTGTGAGAGTGGCATTTACCAGTGTTCTCTCAGGTTGGTAGCTACTATGACAGATGAGAAGGTAAGTTCCCTACACAGAAGTGCTGTGATAATGATAGATCTTGTTCTTAAGGCCATTTACAAAGATTATCGTGGGTGGTAAACTTCAAAAAAAGCCTGAGAGAAATCCCCGGAAGGAACTGGAGAAGGTGGAAGATCTTTAATATATGCCAATAATTCAATTCATGTATAGAAGGTAGCCTGCCATTATCGGGTGGTTGTATACTGAGGGAAGCAAGCAAATATAGAGTTGGTTTTACTTTGGAACCAGAGATTCGTGGACGGATACGGCCCTCGCTTGGCCTTGCATTAGTTTCTATTTTTTTGTTTTTTTTTTTAGATGGACCATAGTCATGATGTGAGTTCCCTAGCATGTATACGTTCTAAAATTTATCTGTTAATTCACACAATGCAAATTCACTGTTTCTCCGTCTAGTTTGGCGATAATTTCGCAGGAAGACATTGGATTTTTCCTCAATCATGTAATGTCAAATTTTGCTTGATTTATCCTTTGACTTTTTAAAGTTTTTTGTGGTTTAATTTTTACGTTAACGGTCTTGCCTGCCTTTCTAGAATTGCTGGGTAGTGTCTTTCAATTCTGAAAGTAGATGTTTCAAAAAGACGTCTAGAAAGTGCGACTGGGTTTCGTCTTGTGATAATGACAGCCCAGCCAACCAAAATCCAGTCAATTGGAATACGAGTCTATTCAATTTGGTCATATGCCCCGTTTCATGTCTCTAAATTATTTATTTTGCTCTCTCTCTCTCTTTCAATTATATGGCCGATAAGAGGATGTTATAATTTAATCGAGAAGAATGTCTTCTTCTTACTCAATAATCATCCCAATTACTTGTCTAATTGGAATATAATCTCACAGATTTGCGGTGGATATTTTCACATGCCTTTGCCTTAAAATAAGAATGCTTGAAATTTGTATGTGGTCCTTGATCTTCTTCTTTTTTTTCCTTGTTTTTTATACCCAGTTCAAATAAAAATTCTTATAATGTTTCAATTGTATAACATTTTCGATTTATTCAACTTATTTGAAAGATATATAATTAGTCATTAAACCATCAATTATATTGGGTTGCAAAGACTTTGGGTGTAGACAGTTTCACCTGTGGGCATGGGGGGGCCTTGCCGAATGCCACTCAGCTACTCCCTGGGGGCAATGGCCCTTGCCCTTATTAGCTGGCTTTTAGTTGTTTTTGTGTTGTCTTTAAGGGAAATAATTGACTTGGGAAGAGCAAAAGAAAATTAAGGCACGCTAGTGAATTATTAATCCTCTTTATTAAACAAATGCCTTTTTTCAAATAATGACGAGTCTTAGACGCTAACAATGAAAAAGAAGGGAAAATGATAGATACAAATAAAGACGGCCTAATGTGATAAGGCAAAAAGGCCCACTGAAATTATAAATTTTCTTGGCTTTTCCAGCTTATAACAATAATGGATTTTATCTTCCGTTAACTGTCAATTTTGTCGTTCTTGACTCTTGAATTTTTTCTTTTTTTTCTTTTTTTTTTTTTCTCCATAAGATGTTTGAATTTCGATAATTCTCGAAGTCAATAAGGAAATCCCAATGAAGTTTCGTTTTCCTCTATGTGATTATGACTTGGAATGGTCGTCCAATAAGCCATTTCACACGGCAAATTATCAATGTCATTAAGCGAAAATGGGAACTGCAATCGGCCATGTTTTTTTGAAACCACTTCTTGAATGACTTAAATTATTGTCATTAACGAGGACGGCGATGTCAATAATGATGATGATATTTTGTTATGATAAAATAATAATAATAATATTAATAATATTAAGATTAAGAGATTATTATTATTAAATAATTAAATTTCTAAACTTTTGAAGCATCCTATCAACTATATATAGTTTATCAATGACATCAGTCTGTTTACTGATACAATATTTCTTTATTACCAACTTAGTCCTCTTGATTTAGCATCGTTACATTCTGTGTTATCAGTTGCCCGATAATTTAATCACCAAATTATATGGTAGGTGAGCTCAATGTTAATCTTAATTTAATTAATATGAATGAAACAGCCTTTTTACCTGAATAGTTTTCAGAGTATAGGGAGAGAATCAAGCTAAATTTTTTTAAAATATCTTCACTGAATTTTATATTAATTAAATATTTTTTCAAAAAAAGGGCTCAAACAATATTTGGTTCGAATAAATCAAGGTTAAATGTTTGCCGATGATGTTTTATTAAAACTTTTCTTTCTTTGACTATTTTTTTCTTCTTCAATAATTCATTCATCAAAGAAATTAGAAATTTTGAGGCTAAAAGATTTTGACAGGTTTAAATAAAATAAGGCTTGCACAATTAGGAACATGTAAATTGGGCTCTTTCCGTCTCAAATACTATCGACACCCCGATTACTGTACAAATTTCTTCTGGGCTGGATCTTCAACATTATTTATACTAAACCCTACTCAAGCCCCGTGGGCCGCAAACCCCCCTCCGCCTTCTCTCAGCCAAATAAATCTCCTATCTAAATTTAAGTCAAATCTCGTCTCAGATTCAAATTGAATTTAAATTATTATATTTTAATCTTTAAAATAAAAAATATATATATATTTAAACTCTTATAATTTATAGATTTATCAATTAATTATTATATTCGTCTATAGAAGCAATAGATATTTTAGGCAAACCATGTGGAAGAAGCCTTAGAAGCAGAAAACAGCTTCTCAACAATTAATAGAAGGGAAACCATCTATAATAATGACTCAACGAAGTTTAAAAAAAAAAAAAAGATAAAAAAAAGTGGTTAGGAATTCTGTGCATCCCAACAAAATCAAATCAAACCCACTGCATGTACATTCCATCTACCTCAATCACGACAATACAACAAAAAACCCCCCAAAAAAATAATTAATTAAATTACAAAAATAAATAATTATAATTATATGCAAACCTAGCTTTTACCTGTTCTTTGCTTCTTTATTGCTTGTTCGGAATCCTCGTGGTTTCCACCTCTAGAACGACTGGTTCCTTGATTGCTGGACGGAACCTGATTTTCCTACATTAATTAGAAGTCAGTTCTGCCAACAGGGAAATCCAAGATGGGGGCTGAAAATTCATACAATTCTTAAATCTACCTTAACAATGGATGATGAGGGTAGAATCGCTCTACTAATTGCTCGCTTTCCGATGTCGATTTCCACTGAAATGCTGGCCAGCGACAAATCAACTCCAGAATTTTGTAGTGCTTGTGTCAGGGTGTTCAACAACCTGGTAAATAACATAATCTTCAAATTATTCAGAGGCACAGAAATGCAAGACAGAAGATTACACAAGGAGGAAAGAACTCACCCTTGAGAATACGCGCTTGAGATGTTTATCGTGCCACTTTCAATGCTCAGCTCTTGTTCTTTCAGCTTGTTACTGGCAATAGCCCCGTCGGTTGTACAGGATATAGTATTACATAACTGCGCTTGCCGCTGAGATGTTGTGTTCTCTACATCAGATGTCAAACTGGGCGGTGGAAGTTGAGCTGCCAAACCGCCACTCCTAATAGGAGTGAAGTAGTTTGGATGAAATGAGGTCATAGGAAAGGGCATCGCTTTACTGGTTATTCCAGGCTGCTGATCCATTGCCTTGAAAGGAGTAGAAGTGCTCAAGTCAGATTCTATTGGGTTCTGTTCATTCCCTGTAGTTGCTGGAGAAATCGGTATCTTTTTCTCATCAGACTTGGCCGGAAACGCCAATGCAGAACCAGACCTTCGAGACTGCTCAACATAACTTTCTACAGGCTTCTTATTGTTTCTCTGCTGCAAAAACAACTTCAAATCAAAACGAAGATAAGCGTATGTAAATTCAAATATAGTTTCTACATCATCCCAAAATACACGATAGATTTGCAAAGGTAGTTCACCCATGGCATCAATCTTGTGGCTTCTTGGTTCCATCCTTTGTAAGAACCTTCATACTTCTGTACTTTTTCCTGCAGGATCTGAATGTGCTCGATAACCTGCAAAATGATTTTGGTGTCACATCATCCATCAATGAATTTAAAGTGACCTTCCCAAAAAAATGATAATAGTATGATTCATTTAAATACCTCAAGCAAAAATGAAGCCTTGTCTCTCTTTTGGTCACTGTGAGGAATGAGTTCCCTCAACATCTGAAATCTGCATGATAATTTCTAATTTTTAATGCCTGATTGTGTTGAAAATAAACGAGTTTATCTATAATTTATATGATACAAAATGTCGCCATCCAAAGTTCTACAATGATCATATCCGCAGTACAGGAAAATGCTAATCTTTTGGTGTCAAAACAAAAGGTCAGATTGGTCCCAGAATAAAAACACAAACTTGCAAGCAAAGACGTATCTATGAATTCCGATGTTAGAATCCCATTAGAAAAAGTAAATTCAGTTATAACGTTGCCCAAAATGAATAGAAGTTTGGAAAACAAACATGCATAGGAATACTATACTGTGAGTCTGCCTAGACTTCCATTAAAGGGAATTTTAAAAAGACGGCATTAAATAGGAAAGTTGCACTTGCCTGTCATTTATTTTGCTCCTCCTTCGTTGCTCTGTTGCAGAATGTTTTGATCTTGGCGTGTTGGGCTTCTGATCAGTGTTCTTCCCATCAAATTTTACCTTCAATTCCCCTGTAAAAGTCAAAACCTTTTATTGAGAAAAAGGTTAAATGAACTAAAAAGAGCCTGACGACCTTTTAATGGGCAAATTATGTGTTCATAAGATAGCACAATAAGTTGTTTTGTTTGTGACTTGTGTGAGACTTACCTTCAAGGACAGTAGAAGAGTTCTCTTTTTTAAGAGTGTACTCTTCTTCATCTTCTAAGCCTTCATCCTGGGTACGACCTTTTGCAGACTCTATCATTTCGATGAAGCTCTGACTCTTCAGCTCAGATTGCCTGTTTAAAAAACAACACGATACCATCGTCAATCATTTAATCTTTATATTCCTCGCCTACTAAATTTGACCACCAAACAAAAGTGAAGCTGAAAGAAAGAAAATGGAGAGAGAAAATGACTGACTGAGACGAGGAGAGAGAGCTGAAGCTGTTGCGAAGATGATTGTTGTTTGAAGATGATTGCGACGGCCACTGCCCCACTTTCACTGACGCTTCTGTCCATGCATAGTTGCCCCAAAAGCTTCGTTAGTTTCAGTTTTTGTCTCTAAACTTCACATTAAACCGAATTCAACTGGACTGCCTAGTTCATTATTTAAGCCCAGTCTGTACAATACTATCCAGAAAAATCACATTTTCATAATAATAATAATAACAATAACAATAATAATAATAATAATGCAATTACATTAGAGCTATTTTTATACATGCTCAGTTAGGCATATAATCCACAAAACCACAGACTGGTATTATCCTAGAAAAATTAATTAAAAAAAAAAAAGGATTTACTCCACTGTGGGTTAAGACCATATGTAATTACAAATTAAGTCCAAATGAAACTATTAATATATATAGTATCAATATTATTCGTCTATCTAGGATAAAAAAATTTATTTTTAATTAAATATACTTGAAAAAAAAAAACCTTCAAAGATAAATGGAAATTGGATTGTTATATTTTCATATTAAAATTTCGGTGATTCCATTTAGCATGCACAGGTCCCTGCTAAGTTGATAATGCATGGATATTTCAAGATGCATGAAATAAATTAGTTAACAATATAAACGTAAAGTTCATTAATTACCTCTTCCAGTGTCTCTCTGATCTCCCTCATTCTCCTTCCCTGTCTTTCCCTTCTTGAGTGCAGATTCTTCCCACAAAGTGAAACCACTTCCAGTGTAAGAACTGCAGTTAGAATTCTCATCGTGTCTCTCGCTACTAGTCGCCTGACCTACTGTGAATATCGAACCACCCTCTGGCTTTGCAACTTTTTGATTGAAGTAAGAAATATGGCTTATACTGTAAGTCCCAATCCCACCGGGGAGAATATGTTCTATAGAAGTCGAAGGTGGTGCCGGAGGCGGCGGCTTTTCAATGCTCGACGACGTTTCAACCGTACTTTCTTCCTTGGCACTAGCCTTTCCTACTTGTAGAAAATCATGAGTTTCCAGTAAACTACCTACTCAAGAATAAAAAAGAAAACAAGCCGTATTCAGAATCCATTATAATTACGAATATTAATTCTAGATTTTAAATGTAAATAAAAAAGGTAAAAAAAAAAATTTCTAAGATACTGTGAGACAATCATAAGTTGGTAACGAACAAGACATCACACCAAGTTCTTTCATTTTCATTTTTCTCATCAATGAAACACGCATGGTTTTGTTGTTAAAAGGAGAAGACAGTAGAAAGACTTTTTATTTCAATTTAATAATTATTGAGAAATCAATTATTATTCAATAAAATTATTGCACAAAGGTTAAGTACAAATTTGACTATAAATAATGATATATGTGATTTTAAATTTAAAAATAAATTTATATTCAAGTTTATATCTATTATTACTAGAATAATTTATCCGGATAAATTAGAAAAAAAAAATGTGGGGATTTTCATAAGTATGAATGTAAAAAAATTGAGATTTAAGGGCAATAAAAATAAGATATTGCCAAATCGATAAAAAGCGGTGCGCGTGCTGTTTCTGTAGAGAAAATCTTTGGAATTCTGAATACCATGCACCTGCATCAGGGCCTGATGTGAATCATGTGACTTGTCAAATCATTGTCTAACTTCTAAAGTGGAACCCATTCAATAACCCAATCTGATGGTGCTAATTACTACTAACTGCTAACTTTCTTTCCCTTACGGATTTGGCCCATTGCCATTCATGGCCCAGATCCAGTCACGTGCATAGACAAATCGTGATCGCGTAATAACTACATAAATAAAGAATTAAAGATGGAGAGATTGAGGAGATTTTTTTTTTTTCCTTTTAATTTCTAAATTTTGTTCCTCATAAAAACATCTCAAAAACAATTATTGAAAAACTAAATTTTAAAGAAAAGCAAATAAACCGAAAAGAACAACCAGATTATTGGGATCTTAAAAATGAATTGAAAAAAGAGAAGATTTTTACCTTGAGAAGAAGGTCTTGGATCGTGTTGGACGGTTGGATGAGTACTGTAGAGTGACAAAAAGTCGTGTGTTGGTTTCCTTCCTGTAAAACAACTTATAAATCAGAGTCAAAAACGTATAACAAAAAAACAAATTTGTTTTCTGTTTTTGTTATCCACACTGAAAATCAAAACAAGGTTAGAAAAGAATTTATTAATTTGTTTATCTAAAAGATATCTTACCTTCGGTTCCGAAGGGACGGGAGTGAGGAAGCTCCATCTCCAGCTGAAAGAATTTCGCGAAAATTTATGGAGATTCGGTGAGTTCTCTATTCAATTCACTGTTCAGGTGTTGAATTGTTGGAAATTTCAACCGTTTTATCTTAGATCCGATTTACATAAAATATTTCTAACGAGAAAATTCACGCCTCCGTCTGAGATCGGAGGCGCATTCACATCCACGGCTGGCTAAAAGTGGATTCTGGAATAAGCAGTAGACTTCATATTTTCTTGAAGAAGCAGCTTTGAAATTTCTCAGAGAAAATCTCGTTCACTGACGCACGGTAAACTCTTTCTGCGGAAGATTCAGTCCAAAAAAATTTTCTTCAAACTTAAAATTGTAGCCTGCAATAAAATTTACCGAGACAAACACGAAATTCAAGTCAAATTCAATATTTTAAAGAGGTACAGATTCATACAATCCAAAATTCAAGTCAAACTTCTGACTCAAACAACTTTTTTTTGTCTCTTGAAACCACGAAGAACACATCGACCAAAAAAAACAAATCAATGAACGAAGAGATTCAAGTAAATAAACGAAATCCACAGACGTACCTTCGATCCGAACAGAACTGGTTGAATTTATCAACGTGTAATTCAGACTAGCAAACGTTTCAATGAAAGAAAGAGAATTTAAACAGTGAGCTTGAAAGCGGAAGAAACCAGAACTTTATAAAAGCTGCTGGATGTCTCTGTTTGAATTGAGAGATCAGGATTCACAAATGCTGAGGAATCTGCGTAGTTTTTCGACTGAGAGAAAAAAAAAAAAAAAAACCTTCTCTTTTCTCTTTTTTCGATCACTCCCTCAGACTCTCAGCTTTATTTATAATTATTCTGCGTTCTTAAAAACTTACAGTGTCGCCAAGGATTTGGCTGTAGGTCGAAGAGAAACTCTTCCTTTCTCTTGCTTTCTCTCTCTCTCTCTCTCTCTCTATCTGTCTGCCTGGCGTGTGTTTTGGTTCTAGATGTTTTTATGCAGTTTTCTGTTTGCTTTCTGTTTCTCCAAAGTATATCTATTCATTACCCGGGCTAGATGGCACGGCGTTTATCTAACTGCGTTGCGGCTTCGTTGACGGCGTCACACCATGATAACAGACTCCGTTTGCTCTGTTACGAGTTTATGAAACATTCTTTTTATTTAATATTTTCTTACAAACTCAATTTATACTTGATATCATGTGCAAGTAAATTTGAGTATGATCAATTATGAATTATTATGTTATTTAATTTTAATTTAAAATTATATAATATTACTTATCATAAATATAGATAATTTTATTTATTTTTTGATATGAACCAATTTCAACTTTTTTAAAAGCATTCAAAAACTATTATAAACATGACATATAAATCTTTTAAATTGAGTTTTCGATTTATCCCTTCTCAAAAAACAGAAAAAAAATTTCAAAAACATAAAAAAAAACTAAAATTATTACAATTAATAATAAAACAGAAACGAAAACAAATATATTATCTATCTATCACAGAGATATATAGTGTAGATGAAGATAAGATTAAGATAAGAGTATTCGGTCTTGACCTTCTGGTCGACATAATTTTTTTTTTATTTTTAATGTTTTTTTCAAATTAAAAAAAAAAAACTCTAAGGCCAAAAAGTTTTTTTAAAAAAATTTCTCTCTTCTAAAAACCAAAAAAGAAAGTAACCTGAAGAAGAGGCATGACGTATGGGATTTGAAGTGGCCAACGATTACAGCGCTTGGAAGAAGTGCCAGTGTCTTAAAGCTCAGCTATACATTTCAGCATCAGCAGGGCATGTGCTTTGTTAGCCAAACCTATCAATGCAAACCGAACCAGAAATCCAAATTACTAAACGAGGTCGTATCAGTGAAACCGATAAACCCCCACAATTACCCCCATTAAATTAATTACGTCACCGTAATATGACCCGACGACAGATTGAAGGCAAAGACGATGACGCCGCCGGGGAGAGAGCCGCGGTCACGTGAAGATAGTAAACAAAAAAAAGAGCTGAGAGGTAAACAGTGACTAGTTGACAGAGAAAAGATTAAGGAATAATGCTAACACTTACAGGTGATGATTAGAGCACAGATCCCGATTATGTAAGGAAATTAATTAATTAATAAGTTACGGAGCAGGGTTGCAAAGGAGGAAAGGTCACGTGCTACTTTGTAAGAACTGAACTGTAGTGTACTAGGAGAGGAGTTGTCTAGTCTAGTCTAGTCTGTAAATGCAGATTTAGCTTTGCGGGAAACGCGGGACTTTCCCCATCTTATATAGCTCCAGCATGTGCACCTTATTCCCTTTTTCTTAACTGCCATTTTCCACCCTTCTCTTTTTCTTCGCTATATGACAACAATTTGGATAATGGGATATAAAGAAACATCATTTAATTTTGTTGTTAAAATGAGTTTTTATGAGTTGGAAAAATAGTGAAAAATTGACCACCAACCACTTTTCTTGAACCAAATAGTAAAAAGTCAATAATCATATATACAAAATTATAATTCGAATATCGTTACTTTGGATTCGTGAAAGAATATGATAATATCATTATTCTTGTAATGTTATATAATATGATATTTAATTGAGTAATTAAAATGGGTAGAACATGGCTCTCCATTCTCTAATACTATCATGTTCTAATATTCTACTTCCATTGAGTTTAATATTTTTAAGAAAATTCTTAGAAGCCCGTCATCCATGTCTTTTTTTTTTTTTAATTAATACCAATATTTAAAATACAAAATTTGAACATATATTAGATGTGATACATATTCAGGGGACATGTATTAGGCATCTAATGTGACCAATACATGATATTTTGTGTCAAAGGGAGGCGATGACCATGTGAGTCTTTCTTTGAATTTCTATTTAGGCAAATAACATTGACCCACTTAAACTTTGATAAAATGACAATTGCCACCTTTGAAGTTTAAAATGTTTGTTTTTTTTAGTTATCATTCAGTTTTGTTTATGAAATTGTTATGTAAAAACATAAGAAGATTAATTTTCTTTTAAGGTCATGCAATATTAGGGGTGACACAATTGCGTAAATGGATGGAAAGGTGACATAAGGATAATCTTGTTACACCAATGAAAAAAATTAAAAAAGAAAAGAATCATTATAATTTAAGTTGATTTCTCAATTTAAAGGGTATTTCTCATATTTTTTATTTTTTCAAATAAAACTCAAGGTTCAATAAATGATAGGTACGCAAATTCTAACAATATCTCTTCATATGAGTCCATCATGTACTATGTGTTTACGACTTTGACCTCAATATCATATCCTTATCATTTGGACAATGATGAGAAAAAATCGAATAAAATCTGACAAAGAAATAAAAAACATATGATATTTGATTATTTCAAAAGTTAGTTTAAAGTATTTACGTAATTTTAAAAAATTATAAATAATTAATTTAAGTGTTAAGCAATTTCATAATTTCATTGGAAAGGACAAATTAGTGATTTATGGTGAAATTTAACTTTTTTTTATTAAAAGAAGTGCATGGGAACATCTAAATTTACGAGGTGGAAAGTAAACTTAGGAAAGTCTGGGTGGGAATTGGTAATTCGGCTTTTCAATTTTTTTTATAGAATTCCAAAATGTCGTAGCCGTTGTCGTGACTTCCTACCAAGTACACTGATTGTGAAATGACATTGCAGTACTGATTGTTTTTTTATACCAAAATTACCTAATTTTTCGCAAGTGTCAAATTACGCCCCGGCTCTGTTTATACAAATTAAAATTCGGATAAATATTCTCAGTCATTCATTTTAATTGATCGAAAGACCGTTCGCCAAATCACATGTCCCAGGTATGGTTTTGAATTAAACTTAGATCTAAATTGAATATTTTCAAATTAATTTTTAAATTCAGCCTAAATATGTTTAAATTTAAATTCGAATTCAAATTAGAATTAGAATTATGATATTAAAAGTTTTTAAAAATAAATTTATAAGTAAATTATATAAACCAAATATAAATATAAACTTAAACTCAAATTTAAAAATTGTGAATGGTATTTTTGAAATATTCTGTTAATTATAATTTTTTAATAAACTATAATTATATTTACTTTTTTTTTATAAATCATAATAAATATATTTAAATTTATAATAATTCATAATAAATATGTTTATATGTATAATAAAATATAACATATATTTATTATAAATAAATAAATTTAACTATAATAACAAATATAATATGAACAAAACTCATAAATCAAAATACAAACCAAAATTTTATTATGAAAAAATTAGGTAAATGCAAATTGAATCTAATAAATAAATTAAATACGAATATATAATTGTTCGTCTTTGATTCAATTTAAACTCAATCTTAGTTTGAATAGATAAAAAAAAAAAAAATCCCACATGCAGGGCACTTGTTTGGGAGCCTTTAGTATTAATAAAACTCTTAATACTGTCTGTCTTATCTTAAATAAGATTACTTTCTAGTTAACCACCATTAATTAATTAAATTGCCTTAACTATATATATATATTTGGATTCCAATTCGAATTTGGTTGGTTTCTGTCATTCTATAAACGTAAAGCCCATATGCCAAATATAGAGAAAAAAAAAATTGAAAATTAATTAATAAATGCATAACAGGGAGATAGAGAGAGAAGCATGTAACGTGAGGAGTGATGTGAGGTCATTTTCATGTTTGTCGTCACGGAAGGAAGAGGTGGGCCACGTGAGTTGACCCGCAACTCACGTGCAAATTTACGACGGGACATCCGAAATAGACACCCACTCTTTGGATGGGCCAGCCCAACCAACCAACCCGCTGGGTCCCATTATTCGAAACCTAGGCTACAATAATAAAAAAAAAAAAAAAAAAAAACGGCTCCATCCACCGTTAATCCTTAAATAAAATACCGGAAAATGTGAGAAGCTCGTCGCGTATACAACGGAGTAGAGTCGTTTTCATATTTCCTTCGTCTGGTAGAAGAATAAAATCTCTTAATCCAACATGAAACGGCGGAAGCGCAAGGCAACACAGTTGTCGTTTCATGAAATTGGAGTTTCCCCAAAACACGGACATTCCCTTCTTCAGGAATCCGTTTAGGGATCAGTAAACTAATATTTTCTTCTTATTCCGTGTCTTATCATATAATAATCTTTTTTTTTTCTTTGGATTAATGGCTTTATTTATGACACTTTGTCTGTTTCCCCGTGGAATCCGCTCTCGGTCACGTGATTAAAAATGCCTGCCTACCACATCCTCACGCCTTCCGAATCACGTGGCCAACTCACGGAACCAACGCATCTGGGCCCCTACCAATATGACGCAACCCCGTTTTAATGTTTTGTATTATAAATTTTTATTAAAAGTGGGTTTTTATAAATATTTAAAGAAATATGTTCTCCATTTTTTTTTTTTTAATTTTTAGGAACCTTCCTTATAAGGAGATTTAGGATTAATTTAAAGATAATGAAAATTTTTTTTACTTAATTAAAAAATAAAATAAGATTAAACAAAGATTATATAAAAGACTTGATGGGTCATTAAGAAAATATAAGTGGAGGCATGTGCGTGCCTTCCCTAAGTGACCTGTCGTTTCTGGGTCAATTTATTTTTGAAAGCGAAAGGGGTTAGGGGGGTTCACATGCTGACGTGTTAATCACGTGCTTGACTCGCGTGTTGCCGTGTCTCCTCTTTTTGGCTGGTCCTGACCTGTGAAACGTGGCTCGTCTCTTGTGTGACAAGCGTCTCTTTAAGCTATGGCAGCTCCTCAGATTCGCGAGTTCCAATTCCTGGTGGTCCATTTTCGAGGCACATGATGCTTGCTCCCTTATTCTGATTCCTTCTGGATAACCTTGAATCCTGACCTTTATGGCCTGCTTATTTCGGGCCTATATTGGGCCCAAACGCTGCTTTTTAAACTCCCTTTAGCTTTGTTTTTAGGCAGACATAAAAGACTCAAGTCCAGCTTACTTTAGTTGGGCCGAAATAAGCTCCTAGCTCTAATGGACCAGCACCGTGCCACCCGGCACGCTGAGAATAAGACTAGGAGTCAGAGAAAGCATAACCTCAACTTGCATTTGAGGGAATTTTGAAGCATCGTGCTTGTCGTTTTGGGTTGTTCGAGAGAGGGTAACGGGTATGCATCAATGAAAAGCACAGAAAATGATAATTTAACCCATACCCAAGAATCATTCAAGTTAAATTCCCACGACGACCCTTTGGATGCAACTTTCATGTCACTATGGTGAGGGTAAACTTGGTAAAACATCAATTTTTTTTGGTCGGGTTCCGGTCTGTGGGTAATAACAACACTTGTCATATGTACTTCGGGTCTGCCCGGTACACAGGAAGCAAGTGTTGCCCTGTTTAATGGCGATAATGCCACCTACTCCACCAATCACTTTCTGCCACATCTCATCCGTACATGCTGTTTCATCCTACGGCTTCCACTTTGAGGTTGTTGAGCTAGAAAACGAGATGTACGTATTTACCAACCAGGACTGAAGTAGAAGTTTATTGACAATCAAGGACCGGAAATTTTTAATTCTTGTCAGCTCGAGACAGAATCTTTTTTAAATTTATTATAAAATTATGTTTTTTAATACGAATAATTAATATTTTATCATGCAATTTTTTAGAATTTATTCAAACCGAACTAAATTTGAATAAGAATAAACTTGAATTGGGCAATGTATTTTTATTTTTCATATTTCTAAATAATTTTTATTTATTCAAAAGGAAAATAAATTCAAAAAATTTATGAACTAAATAATCTATGAAGTCCAAGAGTCAAAAGTTGTGAAACGCAGGTCTTTGATGTAAATTCCTATCCTACGACCGTCAAATTGTCTACATCATCTTTCATGGGAAACCAGTAGAAAAAGATACTTTAAAAACAAACATTCTCTGCAGAATCCACAGCGGAGACGAGAGAAATAAAGAAAGAAAGAAAGAAAGGGAAGGACTCGAGGCTCAGTTTTGGTTTCACAGTTCACTCTGTTCAGCAACTCTTCTCAACCTCTGATCTTTTTATGGTACTTTGTTCAACGCTCTTGATTCTCTCTTCTCTCTCCGATCCTCCCTCAAGATTGTCTCAAGTTCGGTGAGTTTTCCTTCGGAGACGATTTGATTCAGTGCTTAGTTCTTTTTGCATGAGTTTGTTTAATCAGCTTTTTGCATTGCTGTTCTTGACTCTTAGAGCTTTTTCTTTTTGGTAAATTGATGACAAACAAAAGCGAGTCTTTTTATGCGTTCTCTTAAAGTGCTGTTCGCCGTTTGGTTAGCAAGAAAATGTGTAAAAGGAAAAGAGGATGGATGAAAGAAAGAAAGAAAGAAAGAAAGAAGGAATGGAAATGGAAATCTTTGAACTTTTTCGCTGTTCAGTGGTAAAATGAGAGCACGCACTTAATACAGGCCGTATGGCTGTTATCAGCCGAGTCAAGTATTTTATTTGGATCTGTTTGGCCCTAAATTTTGTCAATGACAAACAGATATTAAGAGCAAATTAGTGCTTGATTCAAGTAATGAACATACTGTTTTAGTGTCTGTAAAAACTGTGTACTTTCCTTCTCTTTTTACATATTTCATGATGATCGTTTATTTCTTTAATTGAATTCAAATTTTTTTTCCCTAGATAAGGTCGTTTCTTTTTGTTCTTAAGTTGGAGTATACCGGAATTTTTTTCTCAATCTGCTATGTAATAATGTCTTTGAAGTTTGCTTATTTTGTTTAGAATATGCTGATTGTTGACGGAACCATTGGCTGCTTCTCCATGATTTGGATGTGCATGGTTGATAATTGGTGATTGGGTAGTGGTTTCATTGATAATTTGACGATTGATCGATACACATTATATCTCCCTCTTTCAATTGGTGTCAGGCTCTGGCACATGCTTGAGGGGGAACAAGAATCTCTACCGTGCCATCAGAGTTGTTGCTGACTTTGAAAACTACAGTTTTTCAGATGTCTCAGAATTTTGGGAGTCCAATTCAGACGCAGATGGCTGTTCCAGTTTTTAGTAGTCCTTGCAATGAATATGGTGACTTGAGAGCGAAATCTGCTGGGACAAGGCGAGTGTTTGTTCAGACTGACAATGGATTTGTTTTGAGGATGGAGTTGAATAGGAATGACAATGCTCGCACGGTGGAGAGAAGGCTGCAGCTTGTGCTTAATGTACCTACTGATGAGAGCTCCTTGACATTTGGGGATCTTATCCTCAATAACGATCTTAGTGCCATTCGAAATGATTCTCCTCTTCTTCTGACTAGGAATGCCATGCCTCGGAGCTCATCAACTCCTTGTCTTTCACCTACTGGAAAGGACCAACAGCAAAGGGATCAGAATGGCCCAATTGAGATATTAGGGAGCTTGAGTTCCTTCTCTAGAACAGATGAACTTATTAAGGAAGTTGTTAAGGGTGTCAAGAATGGTGTCGATCCCATCCCTATCCATAGTGGGCTTGGCGGTACTTACTTTTTCAGAAACTGCAAAGGTGACAATGTTGCTATTGTTAAGCCAACTGACGAGGAACCTTTTGCACCAAATAATCCAAAAGGCTTTGTAGGGAAAGCTCTTGGGCAGCCAGGCCTGAAACGATCGGTGAGAGTTGGTGAAACAGGGTTTCGAGAAGTAGCTGCCTACCTTTTGGACTACAATCACTTTGCAAATGTGCCTCCAACTGTTCTTGTGAAAGTTACACATTCCGTCTTCAATCTCAATGATGCTGTGACGGGAAATAAGCTTCATAAGAGGGAGAAAGTTAGCAAGATTGCATCTCTGCAGCAGTTCATGCTTCATGACTTCGATGCTGGTGACTATGGAACTTCAAGCTTTCCAGTCGCTGCAATACATAGAATTGGAATACTGGATATCAGGATCTTCAACACTGATAGGCATGCTGGTAACCTTTTAGTGAGGAAACTTGACCGTGGCAGTAGATTTGGTCAGGTGGAGCTCATTCCAATTGATCATGGCCTTTGCTTGCCGGAGAGCTTGGAAGACCCATACTTTGAGTGGATTCATTGGCCTCAGGCTTCAATTCCTTTCTCTGAGGATGAGCTCGAATACATCAAAAATTTAGATCCTGTTCGCGATTCTGAAATGCTGCGGACAGAGTTGCCCATGATTCGGGAGGGATGTCTCAGAGTTTTGGTACTCTGCACTGTATTCCTTAAGGAAGCTGCAGCTTTTGGACTCTGCCTTTCCGAGATTGGTGAGATGATGAGTAGAGAATTCAGTTCTGAAGAGCAGGAACCCAGTGAGCTCGAGGTCGTATGCCTTGAGGCTCGGAGGATCATGGCTGAGAGGGAATTATCTTTCTCTGATGATGATACAAAAGAGGAAGACTGTCTGTTTGATCTAGATTGTGAAGATGCAGAGTTCGAGAATGGAGGCTTTCCATCCAAACCAGAGAACCTTGAAGAGGATGAAAAGCCGCCTATCCCACAATGGAACTGGCTTCAAGCAACTCCCAAGTTGTCCCAGCCTGTACCAGAAGAAAATCAACTGATGGGTTCCTTATCTGAGAGCGTAAGAAGTGCAAATGAGCGGCTATCCAACACCAAAAATTTTGTGAAGCTTGCTGATATGAAGGAAGAAGAATGGAGTGTGTTTCTTGAGAAGTTTAAGGAGCTTCTTCACCCTGCCTTAACCAAGAGAAGGTGCACAACTATTAGGTGGAGACAGAGGCTCGGAACTTCATGCAAGTTCTGATAGTCTGAGCTTCTGCGTGAAGTTAAAAAGGAGTGAAGAATAAAATGTAGTACTGGTTTGCCAGAATTATGGACTTTGTAGAATCTTATTTCCTGGAAGAAGACTCAATAGTTGTCAACTGTAGCCCAAGGTAAAAATCTTGGGTTAAAGTCAAGTCAAGCTAGCTCGAGTTGTTTGAGCTCGGCATATGCCTAATCAAGTCAAATTCGAACCCAATATTATTAGATTGGGTTCGGTTTCAATCCCATTTTGGACTAGCATTTCAATCGTTGTTCTTTTTGTTTCTTAAAATATAATGTTGGCCAACAAAATTAGACTCTACTCAACAAAAGATTATACACCAGAAGAAAGCGACCTAGCAACCTACCTCAACAAAAGGCCAAAGGACTTATTCCCACCCATAGCTTGCGACGGGATAAAGTCCCACCAACTAACTTTTAAAAGCCAAGATTTCCACCCTTCATCTAATTTCTATTTAATTTCATTAAGTCATTGTATGAAATGACAAAAATACTTTTATTAATAAAAAATTATAAAATACTATTTAAATATATTAAAAATTATAAAAAATTTAAAAATTTTTATAAAATTATAAAAAATATTTAAATTTTAAAAAATAAAACTCAGCCACCATCGTCGTGCCGGCGATGGTGGCAATCGCAAATAGCACCAGGTGGTTGTTCCGACCATCTGGTTCCAAGGGAGACCAGATTTGGTCTCCCGAATCGATGGAGGCAACCAAATTTGGCCACCTCCGCTAGAAAACTTGATCAGAAACGGCCGTTGGGGCCAAAGCTAGTCATCTCTGACTGTTTCCTGCCTATTTCTCTAACGAAGGCTGCCAGATCTGACAGTCTCCGCCTAAACAGGAGACGACCAGATCTGGCGGCCTCCGTCTAATTGAGAGACCAGATCTGGCCTCCCTTGTAACCGAGTAGCTAGAACGGCCACCTGGTACTATTTACGACGGTCACCATCGTCGGCACGACGACTGTGATTGGGTTTTTAAATATTATAATTTAAATATTTTTATAATTTTATAAATATTTTTATAATTTTTTATATATTTAAATATTATTTTATATTTTTATAAATTTTAACTCTAAAATGACAGAATTACCCATTAATTTACTGTTGACTGTTAGATTTAATAATCAACGAGTGAAATTTCAGATTTTTTAAACATGACGGATGAGACTTTATCCCTGCTTCAAACTCTGGGTGGGAACATGTCCTTTGGCCTCAATAAAATTATTGAGATAGATAACCTCAATAATTTGATTAAAATTGATATATTTATAATTTTTTAATTATATATTTTTTCTAACCTATTCAATCTTCTATTTTTTTTGGTTTTATGTCCCTTTTAACTTATTTGACTCCTATTATTTAGTATATTCAAGAAATAGGTTATCAGTCTCTAAATTATCACTGGTACAAAATAGATAAATTTTGAGTACTCATAATGCTTCAATCCTACTATAACTTATTAATGACTTAAATCTTGTCTTGTGTTAAGCATTTTGCTTAACACGAAGCCAATGCCTAACCATGTTACAGAAAGAAACCAGAGAATAATATTTCCGTATTGCAAACTAACCATGGATCTGAGTAGAACAAGTTAAAAACAATTAAACAAAATCAATACAAGAAACAGTCAATACACCAAAGAATCAAATAATCATATGTATGATGAAACATATTAGGCCAAAGGACTTATTCCCACTCATAGTGTAAGGCAGTGATAAAATCTCACCCCCTAAAATTTCAAAAACCTAGTCTCCTATTATTTGATCAAATTTAATATTAAATATAATTGTAAACAATAATATTCTAAAAATAATTTTATCATTTTACGATTAAAATTTTATAAAATAATAAAATAAATTTTATATAAATATACAATATTTAAAATCTTTTAAATATATTAAAAAATATTTAAATTACAAAAAAAATAAGACAGCCACGACTGTCGGTGTCGATGGAGATGGTCACCACTAACGAAGTCAAGTGATTGTTTTCGATCACCTGGTTCCAGAGGAGGTCAGATCTGACCTCTTCGATTGATGTAGACAATCAATCTAGCCTCCTTCGTTAGAAACAGAAACCGAAAATGATTGAAAAAGACCGATCTTGGTCCCACTGACCTTTTTCAGCCTTTGTTTCTAACGGAAACAGTCAGATCTGATCGTCTTCATCGAACAAAGAGACCAGATTTAACTTCTCCTAAAACCAAATGATTAAAAACGATCACTTAGCTCCATCAGTGATGACCACTACCGTCGACACCGACAATAATGATTACCTTATTTTTTAAAATTTTTAAAATTTTTAAATATTTTTTAAAAATATTTATATTTAAAATTTATTTTATAATTTTATTATAAATTTTTAATTTTTTAAAAAATATTTTAATTATTTTAATATAAAAATTATAAAAAATACCGCCTCAAATAAAAAAGTCCTTTGGCCAATATAATAAAATAATATTGTTATCCTAGCAATGCCAGTCTGCCAGATACTCTGACATATTTCTATAATGACCATATATTCTTTTACCAGCGTCATGCATGACACAGCATCCCTGATAAATTAATCGAGATCAAAGAGGAAGATAATATAATAACTCCCTCTGTTTCTAAACATCTTCTCACTTCGAAGTTTCAACGTTACCAACCTACCATGTCTTCCTCCAAAACTCACATTCTCATTTATCCGTTCCCAGCCTCAGGCCATATCATTCCCCTCCTCGGCCTCACCCACCGTCTTCTCTCTCATGGCCTCAATGTCACTGTATTGCTCACACCTAACACCATCTCTTTACTCGACCCCCTCCTTTCCGCCCACCGTTCCTCTCTTCAACCCCTCCTCCTCCCTTCTCTTGAAGCCTCATCAAGACCAGGTTTTGTTTTTAACATGATGAGCTTGCGTGATCTTCACTATCCTCTTCTTCTTCAATGGTTCCGATCTCACCCATCACCCCCGCTTGCTATTATCTCTGATTTCTTTCTCGGGTGGACTCACCAACTAGCCTGCGAGGTTAACGTTCCTCGCATTGTCTTCTCGAGTACAGGCGCCTTTGGCTTGTCCATCTTCTTCACTTTATGGCGGGATCAACCCAAAAGAGACGTTAACTCATTCGTCCATTTTCCGAATCTACCGGATTGTCCTCATATTCCCTGGTATCAAATCCCTAATCTTTACAAGATGACTAAGCCGGGAGAATCAGATTGGAAATTTGTTAGGGACGTTGCGCTTGCAGACATAGCAAGCTGGGGAATCGTTTTCAACACCTCCGCCCATTTGGAACAAGTGTACATTGAACACATAAAATCCCAAATGGGTCACGATCGGGTTTGGGCAGTAGGGCCTATTTTGCCCAAAGACGATGACTTGGCTAGTGGGACCACCACCACCACCACCACCACCACCAGCCGTGGCGGCTCCAGCTCGGTGCCATGCCACGAGGTGATGACATGGCTCGACGGTCGCAAGGATGAATCCGTCGTTTATGTTTGCTTCGGTAGTCATGCAATGTTATCCGGGAAGCAGATGGGTGAGTTGGCTACTGCCCTGGAACAGAGTCAGATCAATTTTATATGGGGGTTGAAGCAACCGAATGAAAGAGACGTGGCAGATGATTACGGTACCATCCCCGACGGGTTTGAACATCGTGTGGCTGGGAGGGGTTACATCATCAAAGGATGGGCTCCACAGGTGGAGATACTGAGGCATCGAGCAGTGGGCGTGTTCTTAACTCACTGCGGGTGGAATTCCACAGTCGAAGGAATCGCCGCCGGTGTTGTGATGCTGACATGGCCAATGGGTGCGGAGCAGTTCGTAAATGCTAAATTACTGGTTGAACAATTAGGTGTGGGGATCCGAGTTGGGGAGTCGACACATAACATTCCCGAGTCAACGGAGTTGGCCCGGTTGTTGATTGAGTCACTAGATGAAAGCAGAGCAGAGAGAGTGAAAGCAAAGGCCTTGAGATATGCAGTCTTGGATGGGGTGGCCCACGGAGGGAGCTCGGATAAGGATTTGGATGAGTTTGTGAGGAGATTAAATGAGCTTCAAATGAATAAAAAAAGTCCCATCGTTTCTGGATTTGGGCAGACAGCATTCTAATGTTCTCTGTATGCTCTTAATTTTATCGAAAATCTACCAAGAAAAAATCTACGTGGAGTCATAGATAAAACAAAGCAACCAGCACCTGCGTTTTCCTCACTCTTCAAGCAAACAAAACAACCAGCAAGTTAATCATCAATTCCATCCCAGAAACAACAAAACGGAAAACAGCAACCACTCTCTTACAAAGACATGCGTGATTACACTGAATTTACCTTAAAACTCACAGTTAAAATCGTATAAAATTCCAAAACAGAAGATGTGGGGAACCATCATGATCTGATACGCAAGTCAAAAAAAAAGTCGAGGAGTACTTGAAAAAAAGAACTCGTATCAATTGATGAAGTTAAACCAAATAAAAATGAAAAGAAACCCCGAAATATATAACCTCAAAACCAAATTCAACACCTCCTGATTAAGTAATACAGCCTTTAAGAACTATCAATAATCAAATACCCAGCTCAGATAAAAGTTACATAAAACAGTATGTATGTAGGTATATGTGTGTGTGTGTGTGTATATACAAATTCAAATTTCATGAAAGAAAGGAAACGAAGGGTATACCTAAAGATCTGAAAGTATCAGGCAGAGTGGCTCCTCCACCTGCTGGATTGAGAGTTGAAACTGAAAGAATTTGGGAGCATTAGAGTGCATCAGGCAATACTTCTCATTGCACCTTTCATGTTGATGAAGAAGTAAATGGAATTAGAGCAAGCAAAGGACAATTTTAGGTTTATTAACTTCTGTAACAAAACGATGTCAATGTTGTTTAGTTGAAGAACAAAATTACATCGTTTTGTTAAAGAATTTTTGAAAAAGAAAGGTTCCCACTTGGGTACCCAAATGAGTACCCTAAATTTGGTCTGATTCAGTTCTCGAGTAGGTTCCAGCTCCTCAAAATAGTGGAACTGGAAGCTACCTACACAGTGCCAGTTCCATAAAATTCGGAACAGGAACCTATCCTGTTGAAGTTGGAGCAGCAACTAGCAGGTACCCAATAGTTATGGTTTCACCCAGTTCTTTTGCTCACCCCTAGTGACGACATTTCTCAAAAATAATGGTGTTGACGACATTCTTCACAAAGATATAAAAGCATTCTCTGCAAGAATTTGGCATCAGGGTGGACTTACGGAGCTGCTGAATATTTTCACCATGGCTGCAAACAACTGAGTTTGGAAATAATCTTATAGCAGACTTTGGATGCTCCAAACCACATGCAGCCAATATGGTATGCGTGGCATGCCTTGCAACTTCCTTGAATGAATCAAATCCTGCAGAGAACATAATCGAGTAAAACAACTTTTTCAATTTAGAAATGGCAGTTGTTCAATGTGTCGAGAATACTTCATATGCCATCAGCACAGGGGTTAATGGGTAAAAAGCCCTAAACGATAATTTTTAAAGCAACCAGAGTCTAAATTAAGAAGTATAAGAGAAAAAAAAATAAAAAATTAAAAAAGAGCTTTGTATACAAGTTTCAAAATGTCTTTTCTTTCCCAAATTTTGTCATATGACATTTATAAATCTTTTAAGTATCCAAATATAATATGACTGATGCCCATAATCGAATCAAAATTTCAATCCGTGAAAGAATCCTATATTGATAATTGAAATCTAGCAAGTATACCTAATTGTTTGTCTCTGCCTAGAAGTTTTAAATTGAGCTTGACAAGAGAACGAATCTCGTTCTTGGCATCATCATCTATTATTTCCTTCCTTTTAGCACAATCCTTCCCCAATTGATCTTTTCCCTTGAGGTTATCTACCTTGCTGGAAGAAACCATGCAGAGATCTAGTTGCCTGTTACATGAATCAGATGTTGCAGGCAGTGACCCAATCAAATTTATTGAACAACAAGAGCCAGTTTGCTCCTGACTAGCACTTGATGAAGATTCATATGAACATTTTGCTGACAAACTTGCCCTATTTGCATGATGAATGTCACATTGATTTTGGGCCTTTCTAGATGATGAAGATTCAGATAATTGTATTGAGTGAGTAGAACACCCCTCACAAGATTTAACAGTCATGACCTTTGTTGGCTTTTGGCCTTCTGACTCTGGAAATCTATGGTTTGCAATTTTGCTCTCAGAGGAACTGTGCTTCCTCTTCTTTCCCATAGCAGATAAACTGAGAACACTATCTCCAGGTTGTTTTCTATTAACTATATGAAAACTTGAACTGTTACCAGTGGCTTGTTGGGGAGCTTTTCCCTTTACAGAAGGATGTTTTGACTTTGACACAAGATTAACACTGCTTGCCTTACCACAATTTTGCAGCTTCAACTTTGCAATTCTCATCTTTTTCCACGCTTCATCGATATCCTGTGAGGATCTGCAATTATTATGTTCAATGCTCATAGACAAACTATCCTGAGATCTCAACAGTTGACAACCTTGGGAGGTTGAGAAATGTGGTTGACCTAAATTAGAAGAGAAGCTTAAGGATCCGTTTCGCAATGCATTCCAATTTTCACGCAGTGCTTGTATATGACTTTGGGCATCCCGACCATGCTGCAAACTTCGTACATCCAACTTGGGTGATTGATCTGCAATATTCTGATATGTTCCTCTATCCAACAGAGTTACTTTATTTGAAACATTGTTACCAGCTCCAGAGTTAACAACAAGTGCTAAAGAGGCCATCAGAGGAGGCTTCCTGATTCTCAATTCATCTGTATCTTCATGCACGAGATCAAAGATAGAAACATTTTCATCATCACCATCAATATCACCTCTAGCATTGTTATGTTGAGCCCTCAAAATAGCACAGTTGTGGCAAAACCAATCACCTTCAGGTACAGTAGCACCCAGGCCCACACAGTAAGTATGAGCAGCAAGATAGCAAAGATCACAAAGTAGTAATAGACTATCATCACGGTTACCCTGGCACACACTACACTTCACATGAGCATAAGGATCAGAAGGCCCAACTGTTGCATTTCCAAATTGTTGGTAAACCTGGAAAACTAACATACATTTATAAATACATATACAGTATTATGAAGAAAAATATATTTGGCATCAGAAGAAAAGACAACACACTTCTAATTTCAAACTTGAATAATTAAAGCCAGATTCTATTATTGCACCAAGCTCTTCTTCGGTGTCCATACATTTAAATTTGGCTACCACACCAACATTTAACGATGCCAAAATTTATATGATGTAAAACTAAAACTTTTCCTGGTTAGAGAGTAACAAATCCAGACAAAACTTGCTCATTTTATGCATTAGTATGGTATTTATTTCATCAACCGACTAATTTTTTTTATCAACATATGGATGGACCACAAATATTCTTGCAAGTGATTTCTAAGCTTACACTCAGACCTCAAAACTGTTTTCGCAGAAAACTCCAAAATGCACAGCTGGGACACTCGATAATAATTTTAGAGCCTGCAGTCTACTAGGTTAACAAGCAAAG
This sequence comes from Anacardium occidentale, assembly GCA_026122585.1. NCBI lineage: Eukaryota > Viridiplantae > Streptophyta > Magnoliopsida > Sapindales > Anacardiaceae > Anacardium > Anacardium occidentale. The sequence goes on from JAJEJH010000274.1 coordinate 257,196, forward strand.
AAATAACTACCATCGAAAGCTCAACTTTGAAGCAAACTCATAACTAACAATGTTACTTCCATGAAAATCAGAAGTATTAAATCATCTCATAATACCAAGATTACTTCGTACTAAAACTTGCGTTGTCTTACTAATTTGATATAGAATTTTAAATGGTACTGAAATTCACCAAAAGACTACCCAAATTCAACAGAATTAACCGCTAAAGAAACTAAATACTGCGGCAAACTTATAAACTACATAACGCGGCAAAATCGATCAAGAGAAAAGAAACCTGTACCTGATCGCGTTTTGGAACATTAACGATTCGCTCGCACGGAACCACGCCCTCCTTTTTCATTTGAAGAATGTTGGTGAAGCGGCGCTTGCACAAGGGGCATGTAGACTCGACCTTAGCCCACTCCATGATACACACGAAGCAAAAGTAGTGGTCGCAGCAATCAATTTGGCCTCTGATTGCTCTTCCTTCCTCCAAGAAGCATATTCCGCAGCTAGCATATTTCTCCATTGGTTTGAATGAATTTTGGCGTTCCTGCTGTTTCGCTTGGTCATTCATTGTAAGGGTTTTAGAGTTGGGGATGGTTATGACTTTCAGACCCACCTGGCAAAACGGGCGTCTCGGGTGGGTATGGACGGGGTCATTGTAGGTTATTAGGGTTTTAGAATTGGGGCTGGTTATGACTTTCAGACCCACCTAGCAAAACAGGGGTATCGGGTGGGAATGGACCGGGTCATTGTAGGTACGGATCAAACAAATATGGTTCAAAAAATACTAATTCTATATGTAATAAAATGTAAACTTGTGCCCCTTTTCTGAACGCAGTTGGATGTTGACCCGATGAACAAGGTAATACCAAAATGAGAACGAAAAAACAGGTCTGTGGTTGCTGGGATTCGAGCCCAGGTCTCTACGGCCACAACGTAGAATTCTTACCACTAAACTACAACCACATATGGGATCTAAAAGACAATGTATAAGGAATTTTTTCTAAAATTTAATTCACAAGTTAGGCTAACGTTTTGTCCTTGCTAAGCTTATCTTGTCGCATTCAATAGTTATAACATCAGGTAGGCAAATGAATTGTCCTAAATTTATTTAAAATTTGACCTATGAGCTCTTTGATTACCAAGCAAATCATAAAGGAAATAGATTTCGTGTTACTATAATTAGAGGTCCCATTGGGACTACGATGGGATGATTATTTTGCACAAATATAATATGATTCAAACATTTTTTATTATTCCCGTCAAATTCCTCAATAGTGTTAAAGCATTTATTACTCTTTTCTTAAAGTTAATCTCTAGACACCAATAATATGAAATTTCTCTTTTCTCAAAATGGTCATTATATATTGGATAGAATTTTAGATCCTCAATATGAGAGTACCCCTATTGTCATCTCTATTAGTAAAAATAAAAAGTAATTGTATACAAAATTAACATATCAAAATAGCTATAGTTTGAAAGGAAATTAAAATCTCAGATAATATTTTTAAAACAGTTATTTAATTATTGGATCAAGAATGTAATAACATTGATTAGGCTACAAATGGTATCATTCATTTTGCATTTGCTCGTTAAGAGTTATTGGGGTTAAATGCACTCATGGTCACTGAACTATTCACTAAAATCATTCGCGGTCACTTTTGTTTAAATCGTTGCAAAAAAGTCACTGAACTTTGGATTTTGTTTGCCGTTAAGTCACTCTACTATTCATCCGTCAAAATATTTAACGACTGCTGACATGGACGCTGACGTGGATGATGACGTGGACATTTTGCTGACATGGATGATGGTGTGGATTTTTTGCTGACGTGGCACCACGTCATCATCCATGTCAGCAGCCACGTCAGCATTGAAACAGTGAATGCTGACATGGTATCCACGTCAGCATCCACGTCAGATTTGTGTGAGTTTCTGTTACAGTAACCTCACAGTAAATAAATTCAAAATTCAGTGGCCACGGTTACAATTAGTGAAAACTTCAATGACCTTGAGTGCATTAACCTCTTTTACAACTTTTTTTTTCTCTTCCAGTTTGTTAAAGTGTTGGACTGTCAATTCTCTCACTCTATTTTTTTTTTTTTTTTTATCTAATCACATTTAGATTGATTAGTCTATGAATTGAGAAGCCAAATAATAACAATCATAAAAACATACTAATTTTTTTGATCAAACAAACAATAAATATTTTTCACTTTCTCTCTCTATTTTCTTTATGATTGATGAGTGATAATGATTATAAATTGATTATAATTTAGTTTTTTTGTTAGACATTGAAACTTTGTTTTTCTTATATTTATATGTGAGTTTGTGTTTTTATTTGAAATAGGGTTGGATTCGAGCTGAATTGAACACGAACAGACATATGTTCGTTTTTGGGCTCGTTCATACTGTTTAGGTTCGTGTTCGCTGAGTAGTTTTATAACAAAGTTCGTATTCATGTTCGGTTCGTATAATTAATTCATATTCAGCTCGTATTTGGTTCGTATAATTCGTATTTATATTTATTAAAAATTATAATTAATATAAATAATTAAAAAAATATAATTAAAAAATTTTTAATTTAAGTTCGGGTTCGTGTTTGTGTTCGGTTGGTATAGTTCAGGTTTGGATTCATATTCGTTGATTTTTAAAATTACTATTCTGATTCTGGTTCGTGTTCGTGTTAATTTATTTGTAAAAATATTTTTTTTTAGTGTTCTCATTTGTTTTTTATTTTAAAAATTTCTAGTTTGCATCTTTTTTAATTCGATTTAATGATTAATAAAGTAGATGAGAAGAAAAATGAGGTATCTTCTGTAGAGTGAGAGAATTGACAGTCTAACACTTTAACAAACTGGAAGAGGAAAAAAAAAGTTATAAGAGAGGTTAATGCACTCAAGGTCATTGAAGTTTTCACTAATTTCAACCGTGGTTATTGAATTTTGAGTTTATTTGCTATGAGGTCACTGTAACAGAAACTCACACAAATTTGACGTGGATGCCATGTCAGCGTCCACTGTTTCAATGCTGACGTGGCTGTTGACATGGATGATGACGTGGTGCCACGTCAGCAAAAAAATCCACACACCATCCACGTCAGTGTCCACGTCAGCAAAATGTCCACGTCATCATCCACGTCAGCGTCCACGTCAGCAGCCGTTAAATATTTTGACAGATGAACAGTAGAGTGACTTAACGGCAAACAAAATCCAAAGTTCAGTGACTTTTTTGCAATGATTTAAACAAAAATGACCGCGAATGATTTTAGTGAATAGTTCAGTGACCATGAGTGTATTTAACCCAGAGTTATTGGTTGTCCCCGACTATTTGAACTTCGGCCTATTTTGTTCTTACAGCGCAGACTCTACGTTTATTTTAAGCTCATTTATACTATTCACAAGTCCGTCCAAATCTTTATCCGAACTTCCGCCTTTATATACAGCTTTCATGGCGGCCTCTCTCAGCTCTCTTGCTTTCATTCTTTGTGGCCCTGTTGGAACCACTGACTCATTGAACAATTGAGCCAAGTTTGTTGGCTCAGGAATATTCTCAACATTTTCGCCAACTCGGATCCCCACTCCCCATTCATCAACCAAGAGCTGCGCGTTCGTGAATTGGTCAGCGCTCATCGGCCACGTCAGCATCACCACACCAGCCGAAACTCCTTCCAATGTCGAGTTCCACCCGCAATGCGTCAAGAACGCGCCGGTGGCTCGGTGTCTTAATATGGCAACCTGTGGAGCCCATCCTTTTATGATGAAACTCCTATCGGCCACACGTTCTCCGAATCCATCTGGAAGGTCACCGTCATCGTCTCCTGCGTTTCTCTCGGTGCGTTCCCGTACGGACCATATGAAATGGACCCGACTTTTCTCCAAACCGGCTGCTAGCACTTCTGTTTGTTTCGAATTTAAAACCTGGCGACTACCAAAACATATGTAAACGACCGAATCGTCAGGACGGGAGTCTAGCCAGGTGAGGACCTCGTGAGTTGGCATCTCTTTGGAACCGTCACGCGACTTGGACCCTGCCAAATCATCATCCGGCGGCAATAGAGGACCCACCGCCCAAACACGATCGTGGCCGACATCTTTTTTAATGTGATCGATATAATCACGTTCCAGCTCAATAGCTGAGTTGAAGACCAGTCCCCAACTTGCTTTGTCTTCAAGCATGCAGCTTCTGAAAAGTTCCCAATCCGGGTTTCCTTCTTCACCCTCTCGATAAATACGAGAGACTTGAAAGCCGGGGTAAGTTGGACAATTTGGAATTTTCGGAAACCATAGACGAAAATTTATGTCACCAGGATATTCAATCTTTGGTAAGTCAGTCCACAAAGAATATGATAAACACAGGGATAAAGCGGCGGAGGACGAGAACACGACACGTGGCACGCCAACCTCGGAAGCCAACTGTTGGGTCCAGCCGAGTAAAAAATCAGACAGAATTGCAACGGGAGGTGAAGTATGAGAATTGAACCAAGAAAGGAGAGCAGGATAATGAAGTTCATGCAATCCACGTATCATATTGAGAAGTCTATTTGATGAGGAAGAAGCTGTTGGCCACGACGGCGTGGGGAGGACTAAGGTTTGCAGAGAGAAAGAAGGGTGGAGTAAAGAGGAGTGGTTAGGGGTGAGCACGACGGTAACGTTTAGGCCACGGATGAGTAAGCGGTGGGTGAGATCAAGGAGAGGGATGATGTGGCCTGAGGCCGGGTATGGATAGACGAGAATATGTGCTCCGGGGGTCGGCATTTTGAAAATTTGAAGATTTGAGTGATATTGAGTTCGTTACGTAAAGTTGGCTTTATAGATATGGGGAAGGAACAAAGCTCATGGTTTAGTGCTTTCGTATAGGTCCTTCTTACTTGCTTGTTGATACGCGGTTTGTCACAGTTTGTCAATATTCCATGTAGGGAAGTCAAATCTCGGGGCCCGCCCCGACTACTAAGCACTAAATCTGAACCCGGGAGCCGTCAGGAATTTTACGGTAACAGGTTACAAACCCGAAGGAACCTGGATACGTAGAATATATTTTTCATGATTAATGCAGAATCCACCATTCCAATTAAAAATATTTATGCAGAAGAAACGGCTGCTGTGGTGCTCCCGTGGTGGTTATATGGTTGCTGTTGCTGCTGCGTGGTGGCCACTTCACTTTAGGTGCTGCTTGCTCTTACTTTGCGTTCAAGGTATTTGTTGGCTAGTTGCTTGTGGCTTTCATATCGTATAGGCTGTTGCCACTTTTCATCTATTTAGGATCAGCTTGGTTCTTTGGAACTGTGAAGGAAGATTCAAGGGAAGCAGGCAGTATGAAGGTCTAACATTCACTTCTGATAGCATTAAGATGCAATAAGTCTGGCCCATTTATCTCCTGAGCCCGGCCTCGTTTGTTCGGTTGACATCAATTTTCTGCGGCGGCTTACTGCCAAACATTGGCTACGGACTTCGTCATGCCGCGCTGCTACCGTGCTTCTTGTTTAAGTCATGGTAAACTGTTGTTGAACGAGGAGTGAAGGTTGAAGATGGCAGTTGAATTTTGAAATCTCAACTTAAACTTCTGAATTTCTACCAAAATTTTGCCCATTTTTGCTCCTAAATAGGCCAAAGGACATGTTCCCACCCAGAGTTTGCTCCAAAGACAAATTCTTAGCCGCCAAGTTTATAAAATCTGAAATTCTATCCATTAACTCCTAAATCTAATAGTCAACAGTAAGTCAATAGATAATTTTGTCATTTTAGAATTAAAATTTATAAAATTATAAAATAATATTTATATATATATTAAAAATTATAAAAAAAATTAAAATTTTTTATAAAATTCTAAAAAATAAAAACTAGTCACCGTCGGCATGCCGACGGTAGTGGCCACCGTAAATAGCACTAGGGGCCCTTCTGGCCACCTAGTTCTAGGGGAGGCCAGAATGATTCGACCAAGGAGACCAATCTTGTTTTGGCTAAGGCGGCCAGATCTGGTAGTCTCCATTAGAGAAAGGGGTCAGAAATGGTCGAATATGGCCTCAACGGTCGTTTTCAACCATGGTTTTAGGCGAAAGTGGCCAAATCTGGCCACCTCTGTCGATTCAGGAGGTCAGATCTGACCTTCCTTGAAACCAGGTGGCCGAAATAGCCACCTAGTTCTATTTGCAGCGGCCACCGCCGTCGTTGGTTTTTATTTTTTAGAATTTTATAAAAATTTTTAAATATTATAAAATTTTTAATATATTTATATGTATATTTAAATATTATTTTATATTTTTATTATAAATTTTTATTAGTAAGAGTATTTTTGTCATGTCATAAGATGAGTTAATGAAATTGGATAAAAATTGGATGAAAGGTGGGTGTTTGGGTTTTTAAATGTTAGAGGGTTAGAATATGTCTTGAGACTAAAGTATGGGTGGGAACAAGTCCTTTGGCCTCCTAAATAAACCAAATTTATGTTGTGTAAGGTCCTCTCACTATCTGATACACGCAATTAAAAAATTTGAACAAGATTCCCTCCGCTTTTATATTTATAGGATGAATAGGAAAAATTAAATTCAAATGGTCAGGTCTGAGTCAGCCTATTACAAATATGATCGTCAAAATAATATTTTTTTCTAATTGAAATTAAAATATAATAATTATATTAATGACAGGATGCCAATTTAGTAGAACATTATAACTTAATGCATCTTGGAAGCAAAATATGAAATATAATTATACATAATTCCAGTCCCTAATGGAACTAAATTTAACCACGTAAAAACGGAAAGGAGAATTGTAGCTCTTCCTACAGGAATAGGACGAAAATTTGGAAAAGGAAACAAGATTATGGAATCGCTTTTTCTACGTTCAAAGGCTGGTTATTGTTGATTGGAGGACGAAGTCGGGTGTGTCCTTGGTAATCTTTACTCATCAGCTTCACAATTTCATCAGCAGCAGCATCAAGAAGCTTCTGAGATTCAGCGTTCCCAAAGGTATCACTATCAGAATCTTGGAGTTTTTTTTTTCTGAATTTGTTGGGGAACCTGCCAACTTGCTTATACTTGTGTGTTCAACTGATTTCATTCTAGAATTTTCCGAGCTTACAGAGTTGAAAGATTTTGCCCTCACCATGCTTCTGCCATTCTACATAAACATTAAAATTTCAGATACTGAAGAAAGAATTGAAGTGAAATATAAGATAGAAGTAAGAGGAGAAAGACCAGCTGATTTCCCAGTAGGAGTTCCGGGTGGTTTACTGAGTGCTTCATATATAGAGAATAATCGTTACCTGCATCCAGACATTAAACTACTTAAATTGAAATTATGAACACCTTTGTGCCTTAATTACTTTTCTCGGATAATTTTATGCAATTTGGCTCAAGCGTAATGTAAGCATAATATAGAAAGAAATGGAACTCACATTGAAATATAAATATTAGATGTTGGACATTTTTAGAAGAAACTGTTTTTCCACATTGAGATATTTCCTTCTGTTTACATACAAGTATGATAATATTCCGCACATAAATGAATTCACTACAAAATCTATCAAAAAACAAAGAACAAACTACCGGGAACAAAATTGGAAGAGTTGAAAATATGGTAACTCTTGCTATATCTGTGCTTGCTTCACTGGATTTCCTCAGTTATTCCTCGGAGGGTGAGATTTTGGGACATGGTAATCAGCACTAAAAGCTGTAAAACCACCCATTTTGTCCTTCTCATGATGAGGTCGAGGATTTATATTTCTGAGTTTGCATTCTACGTTCAAATTTCCTTTCCTTTTACGACTACAGTTTCCTACAGAGTGATCTGCACCTGAAATTGAATCTTCTCGATTGAGAACTTCCTCTTTCTTTATGTCCTTTTTCAACATCCTTTTCCGTCCTCCAAGCACAGCCACGCCAGGAACGTCATTATCCTTTTCAACATTTGTCGAGCTCCTTCCTGTAGCTTCGGGCTTGTTTCCTTCTGCAGCGGCACTTATCTTCACATCTGCAAATTTAACTGACATGGCTTAAGCTTATGCAAGAAATTAACCTCATTTATCCCGACTCAAAAAAGAAACATAAATACCTTGGTGGGTATGCGCAGTGGAGTCCTTTACATGAACCAAAACCAACACAAGCACAAAACAAATAAACTTTAATGGCTCCATATTTGTCTTCCTTTCTTCTTTGGGTAATTACTTATTCATTCAACGGCAACATAGGGATGTCAGGTGGGAGAGAAGAGGGTCTTTATAGATTCCAACCCAACCCAGGTCAAGGCTGCGGTTCCAATGCTTACTTTTATTCCAATTTCTTGATAAAATATATTTCATATCAACATGTAGTTACTTGGGGAAACTCAAAAAACCAAACCGATGTTCAAAACTTTGAGTTGAAAAGTTGAAATTGTTTTCTGGGTTGGCTTCAAAAATGTTAGGGAAAAGGTCTACGATCGCGCTCGCGTGGAATGGAAGATACGGGTGTGAGTGCCTGTCTGCCGCCATGCATGCAACGAGGAGAGTTTTGTCTTGGTGGCCAAGCTTTGGCTACACAAAAAGCTTCATAGATTTCATTTTTATATTCTGCAACTCTACTCCCCAAGCAAACATATAAATTAAACTTTCCAAAGGCAAATTTTTTGTGTTAATATTTGATCATTTGGTGCAATGTAAACGATGTGAATCAGTAAAAGAGATTCACAGCTGCCAAAGTTGGACCACAGCACAGTTTTCAAGGTAGTGGAAACAAACCAGGCTTAAAAAAAATTTAACAAGCTAGAGCCTAAGGTTTCTAACTTCGGTTAAATCGTTAGCCTATAGGGTTGAGGACGGGGTTGAACGACCTCGGTGCGGTGGGCAAGAGAAGAAAGGCACAAGTGATCTAGCATTGAATGCAGCAACATTTGTTACATAGTAGGCTAAGTAGTAGGCCAGTAAAGAAATTAGCGAATAAAGGCAGTTAGTGATTGAAAACTCTAGATTCCAGGAGGATGCAGAATCAAAGTTAAACAGTTGACGAACATGAACAAGTGATCTAGCATTGAATCACTAAACCGGCATGATTAACGACAACATTAATCCTTAAACAAAATTAATATATATGATTAAGATTAACAACCTTTGAACAAAAGGATGTGCTCTCCAGCTCCTTGTCAGTGGGTTTGCCTTGAACCTGATGTGAAAGAAAAAAAAAAAAAAAACTATTTCACTGACGGTGAAGAAAAGATTATGAAATTACACATAAATTAAAAGATAAATTTTCACATTTGTATACGTTGGATTTTGTGACATTTGGGCAGACTAGTCAATCTACTTCGATGTAAAGTAGATTGAAGTTAAAATTGATCAAAGATAAGTTAATTGAATTAAGAATTAAACATGTACCTTAATCACATCATTAGGTAACATGATTACTGTTTGATTAAAATACCAGGATTAACAGATGAATATGTATTGAATTTAATTAATCAAGAAGAAAGTTTAATTTATGACTAAATATGACCTAGCTTAGATCATTAAAACGCATGTGCATAAGACTTCATAAATTAGGTGCCACCAAAATTCCAAATGTATCGTGTACATTAACTTCAATTTATTCTTTTTGGACATTAATTAATCTTATTAAATGAATACAATTATAATTAACATATTTTCATTCCATTAAGGATCCATTTGAGAGTTTTTTTTCCACTATTTTAGAGGATTTTTAATTAGAATTGATTTGAGGTGTTTTCAAAACCATTTATGCATTGATTTTATCCCACTAAGAAAGCCCTTAAACCAATAGTATATTTTGTAGGGGTTTATAAAATACCCTAAATTGGGGTGTTTTAGTTGGCTCTAAAATTTTATTCCACAAATACCTTATTGGCTTAATATTATTATAATTATGTCAAAAAATAAAATAAACAAAAGGAAAGAGAAAAAGGCTTTTTTTATTCACTTGTTTTTTCCCTATCTTTTCAACATTTGATTAGTTGTATGTGCTTTCATTATTTTAAAGAAAGAAATGTTTTTATAATAGTATAAGCGTAAAGATGATAGGTTAAAAAACTAAAAACCATAAATTTAATACTCGCTACAGTATTATGAATAAACTAGTTTATGTTAAATATAAATAAAAAATAAAGTTAAGTTACTTTACAATCAGAGTCTATCTTGTAATGTAAAAAAAAAAAAAAAAAAACTTGTAGGTATTAGTTGAGTAACTGCTGTAAAATAAACTCTCAAACACAAGTTAAGTATTTTAAAAACCATCGCTAAATACCCTTCTATTATGACAGTTTACTCTCAAATCAAAACCATTATAATGGTTTCCCTTCTAACTATTAGAGAGAGCTAGTTTTAAAGTTTTCTCTTATCCATAATTAATTAGTGTGTGTGTGTGTGTGTGTGGTGTGTGTGTGTATATATATATGGCATTGAAAATTAATAGGTGGTGCCCATTGATGAAAATAATTGATCGTCATCATAGAGTTTCATCACCAGGAAAACAAGAATTAAGACCAATTCTATATTTATGGAATTCAAGTTTTGCAAGAGTAGATATAAACATTCAAAAATAATGGGATGTTTTTGAATTCTGATGATGACAAAATGATAATGTTGTGGAAGAACTACCATTCAAATTAGGGTTTAAGAGAGTTTGTACCCTAAAGTGAACGGAAGAGCTGCTTTATAAGGTTTAAGGATTTTAAATGTATGTGGATTTGAGTATGGATACTTAGAATTTCGGTTAGCGAGAATCAAACTGAGTTTAAAGAAAAACAGTTTGTTTTAGCTTTAATGAACATGACCACATGGAAGGCATCTACTGTTAAATATATTTTATTATCATGAATATAAATGATACTATTTGTATAATCAACAGTCTCGTGAACTTGCGTGTAATTTTATGAAGAACTAATTAAGTCTGGATATATATTTTTATTCTTAAACCCAAACCAAATTAAAAGCAAAAAAGGCAGGCAGCCGAAGCAAGGAAGCAAGTTTCAGATGCTTTTATAAGAACTCTTGTCTAAAAACAAACTAGTTTTTCTCATGATTTCAGATATTTGACTTGAGGGAGGTTAAAGAAAAACAACGGGAGCTACAAAAATATTTGTTCATGGGTCAAAAGGTCTTGTAAAACAAGCCCATAATTCGGATCTCGGGCTGACCTATTAGACGATAACGGGCCAGCTAACCCAACTTCAATTATCACATTTTGGTTCACATGACACGTCACAGCACTTCTCTCGCGCGAAATCCAAAAATGTACCCGAAAGTTCCCGCCAAAAGAAAAACCAGATCCGAAAGAAGTGAAAGAAAAGCTTGCACGAAACCCTAACGAATCCATTTCTACGCTAACATTTAGACGGCAACCATGAAAGTTCGATCGGTGAAGCTTCGAGAGGCGCACAAGTCTAGCGCAGGTGGCAATGGCTCATTCTGCTCGGTGTTGTGGGACCTACAGGGACAACACTTGGTCACTGCTTCATCTTCAGAAACCACAATCTCCATCCACGACTCTCTACTTCCTTCAAATCCACCTAAGATTCTGCGCCACCATCGCGACGGTGTCACCGCCTTAGCTCTCAGCCCCAATTCCACTTGTCTCGCTTCTGGATCTATTGATCACTCTGTAAAGCTCTACAAGTTTCCAGGTAACGTTTAAATGCTGTCTGCTTTAGTTTCTTATGGTTTAACTTATTGTCTGATTTATTTAAAATTTAGTGACTTTTTGGTAATGATTTTTAATTTCTAAGTACAAAAAATGACGGAGAATGATCTTGATGGTCTGTTCTGAAAGAATGTTTTATAAATTTCATTCACAAAATTTGGAAACGCCACTCTGGCGTGTTATCGGTTCAGGATATGTTTTCATTATTAAACTTATATTTACACCTATCACAAGAGGTGCTGTATTTATTTTCAATTTTTTTAGGAGAGAATTTGAAAACACTGAATTAAGTTACTGTTTTCGCATATCAATGCCACTAAAATATTAACAGATCTCCTTTGTGTTAGGGTTGTTAAATTTTGATGGACACAATTGTGTGCTTTGATAGTTTGTCTATGTCTAATTATCTTGCAGCAACTATTCCATTTATGCTTGTTTTTGTGATTACTGTAACAACCTAAATTCGATGTAATAAAATTTGGTTGATTAGTAGTTATTACTTGTTTATCAGGAGGAGAATTTCAGACTAATGTCACTAGATTTACATTGCCAATTCGGGTCCTTGCATTCAATAATTCTGGGAGCATTCTGGCTGCTGCTGGTGACGATGAAGGCATTAAGCTTATCAATACAATTGATGGTTCAATTGCTAGGGTTCTTAAAGGACATAAAGGACCTGTTACTGGTTTAGCTTTTGACCCTAACAGTGAATACTTGGCGTCAATCGATTCAATTGGGACAGTAATATACTGGGAACTTCAGTCTGGAGTAACACTCCATACGCTTAAAAGTGTTGCTCCTGACACTGGTTTTGACCTTTCTATAATGAATGTGCTTTGCTGGAGTCCTGATGGGGAGTCCTTAGCTGTTCCGGGTTTGAAAAATGATGTGGTGATTTATGACAGAGACACAGCTGAAAAGTTGTTTTCATTGAGAGGTGACCATGTAAAGCCTATTTGTTTCTTGTCTTGGTCACCTAATGGCAAATACATGGCCACTTCTGGTTTGGATAGGCAAGTTCTCATATGGGATGTTGATAAGAAGCAGGACATTGACAGACAAAAATTTGATGATAGAATATGTTGTATGTCATGGAAGCCTATTGGCAATACTTTGGCTGTAATTGATGTTACAGGGAAATATGGTGTGTGGGATTCAGTTGTTCCTTCATCCATGAAATCTCCTACAGAAGGTATTCCAAATTCACGATCAAAGAACAGTAACGGGCTTCTTTTGTTTGATGAGGAGGAAGAGGAGGAGGATGAGCAAGAGCTTAGTGTATCTGGTAGTTTAAGTGACCTTGGAGAAGATAGCCATGGTGAATCTCAACAACCTAGCAGGAAAAGGATATGGAAACAATCTGTAGTCAATGAAAATCTGGATGAGGATGTGAATAATGATTTCTTGTTTCCAAAGAATGAATCCAGGAAAAAAGCTCATATAACTCACAAGGAATACTCTGATAAGGGAAATGGATCAAGTGTAAGGACATCTAATAGGACAAAAATGCAGGAGGCTTTTCAGCCAGGTTCTACCCCTCTACAGCCTGGAAAGAGGTCCTTCTTGTGCTACAATATGCTCGGAACTATAACAACAATTGAACATGATGGCTATTCTCATATAGAGGTAATTCGGCTGTTCTTAATCCTTCTCTTCCAATACAGTTCTTGTTTCTGTTTCTTTTTCCTCTCCTGATCCTTTTGGGATAGGTTCATTAGAATTAATCTGCCTATTAAGTTGAAATATTGCAATCATTCTTTTTAGCCAGGAGAATATATAATTTAGGTTTTATTGTCTAACATACCGAGACTTTACACTCTCTGGAATGCAGATAGATTTTCATGACACTGGCAGAGGTCCTCGAGTTCCATCAATGACTGATTACTTTGGATTCACAATGGCAGCATTAAATGAAAATGGAAGTGTTTTTGCAAATCCTTGCAAGGGTGAGAAAAACATGAGTTCTCTCATGTATCGTCCATTTAGCAGCTGGGCAAATAATAGTGAGGTAGGTTAATTGGTTTCACCTTGTCTTTGATTTCACCTGGTGATTTAGACATCAATATATTTTGTTTAAACAAACCATGCATTCTTTTGCAATGAGCATTGTTATGCTAACTTGTAATACATACTCCAAACAATAGTGGTCTATGCGGTTTGAAGGAGAAGAAGTCAAGGTCGTGGCACTTGGTACTGGTTGGGTGGCTGCAATTACAAGTCTTAATTTTCTTCGCATCTTCACCGAGGGTGGTTTGCAGGTTTGTAATACGAGCATCATTTGTGTTTTCTATATGGGCAACAGTTTAAGATGTATGTGCACAGCCTTCCACTGTACATTATAAATTTCTGCCTTCACTGCATGAGTTCATGCTTACTGTATGCTCCTTTCTCATCAAATCTCTGCTGCCTCTTTGTTCCCAGCTCTCCCCTTTTGTGTTTATTGAATTTACAGTAGATGCAGACTACAGATATTTGTCAGTGTTGTTGATAGATGATAGTGGTTGATTATTTTATATAGATAAATATTGTTGTGAACTTCAACATTAAAATCATTGTGAGCAAACAGAGATGCAAAATTGAGTTTCATGCAAATGATTATAGCTTACAGTTTTTGTTATACAAGCATAAATGCTGATAGGCAACTTTGCAATTCATAAATATGCTGTGGTGATCTTATGTTGCTAGTAGATGTGTATTTTGTTGTAATTCTATTGTTTTAAATTCTGTTATCTAATCTCATATTTTTAGGTTGTTTTTTACAGTTTTGTGCATGTGTTTATCAATATTGCTAAGTGCAGTTCTTTGCAGAGACATATTCTCTCTCTTGATGGGCCAGTGGTGACGGCAGCAGGCTTTCAAGATCAACTAGCAGTTGTCACTCATGTTTCAGATTGTCTTCCTTCTAATGATCAGGTCTTCTTTTCAGCCTTTTTTTATACTTAGCTAACTAGTTCGAGGCTAAACCAGCTCTCTATTCTACCAATTTAGTAACCATTATTCTGACAAAACATCACTAAATTTAGAAGTGCACTTTTTTACTGCTTAAAGCTAGTCTGGTTAACTTGCCGCTTGAAAAATTGTCACCCAGATACGGCAGTTAAGTACTGACTTGATTTTTTCAGCTCATAATGTTTGCTATTTGCGTGAAAGTATTCCACTAACTTGTTTATTTTCATTTGAAAAAAAGCAGATGCTAGAGTTCAGAGTATTCAATGTAGCCAAGGGGACTCAGCCCTTGGAAGGACGGCTTCCGCTGACTTCCGGTTCAAGTCTACTATGGTTTGGGTTCAGTGAAGAAGGCCAATTAAGTTCCTATGATTCTAAGGTTTTCTCTGCTCTATTCTCCTAATCTGTCACCACCCTGAATGGTTCTTCTTGCAATGGGATTTGAGTTGGTGAGTGAAATATGCAGGGTGTATTGAGGGTTTACACAAGCTTATACGGTGGCAGCTGGCTTCCACTATTCAGGTTTAAGAATTTTCTTTTTAGGAACATGGAATTTTTCTCATGACTCAGATTTCTTGTTTTTTATTTATTAATATGCTTTCTATAGATTGGTTATTCTTCTAAAAAAATGTTCAATCATGCAGTGCTAGTAAAGTGAGGAAGTCAGATGAAAACTATTGGATTGTTGGGTTAAATGCAAGGAAGTTGTTTTGTATTGTCTGTGAAAATCCTTTCTTTTTCCCTCAGGTAGAATAGCGCTCCTCCAACATTATTTCTTATGTATTTTTTTAAGTCGTTCTAATAACTATCTTTGTCTTCTTTACAGGTGATGCCTAAACCAGTTCTTACTCTGCTAGATCTTTCATTTCCTCTTGCATCCTCTGACCTTGGAGCAGAAGCCCTTGAAAATGAGTTTATACTGAATTACATTCATCTCTCGGAGGTGAATATTATATTTCAACAAGTCTGTTTTAGAGAATGTCAGAGCGTTGGTTTTCTTCTACACTGATCCATCTGGAATTTATCTCTTATGATGTTCACTTGCGTAAAATTCTTGGTTTTCTTCTACATGATCCATCTGGGAAGCCATCTTGAATTTATCTCTTATGATGTTCACTTGCGTAAAATTCTTACATGTACATATATTCTATACAGACCCAGAAAAGAATGGAAGAAATGGCAAAAGCTGGTTTTGACGTGAGTTTACTGGACGATGAGGCTTTCAATATAGAAGCATCACAAGACAGATGCATCTTGCGGCTTATTGCGTCTTGCTGTAATGGTGAGTTTAAGATTTGTAACTTGAATGCAAATTAGTTCTCTAGTTCTTTCCGTCTTCACATAATCTAACTTCTGAAACAGTTGTAAAGTTCTAAGTGGGTAGCCGTGCTTCTGATAATTGTTTTAGGTGACAAGCTTATGAGGGCTACCGAACTTGTGAAGCTTCTATCGCTGGAAAAATCAATGCAGGGTGCAATAAAGCTTGTTACTAAACTGAAACTCCCAAATTTGGCAGAAAGGTTCAACAGCATTCTGGAGGTAGCCCATCAATAATCAAACACAAAAAGTTGCAGTTTACTTCATTTTATATTATGGTGTGGTTGCTCACATCCCTCTTATTTGTTAACAGCAAAGGCTGCTCAATGAAGCCAAGGAGAGTCCAAATGCATCCCACATGAACTCAAACGGTGAATTGTCCATCAGAGGTGATGTTACAGATGGAAAGGCCTCAACTTCAGGCGAAAGACGTAAAATTTCAGAACCTATTATTCCATCATCTGCAGCATTTTCGAAGAAAGAAATACCAACAGAGGGAGTTAAACTTGGTCGTGAATTACCACATCAAAACCTAACTCCAAAGTTGGAGAATACCAGGGTCTTAAGGAATATTGAGGAAGTGGCAAATTCAATGCCAAAGCCTTCAAACAATCAGGAGAAAATGCAAAAAGCCGGAGAATTGAACCATGCGCAACCTCAGCGCCCATCTAATCCATTTTTCAAGTCATCAATCAAGTGATATTCACCAATGTGACACAGTCATGTTCCAAGATGAGATAAATATGGTAAACTAAAACCGCATCACCCGGCATATCATGAAATGATCCATTCCATACGTTTATTTTGTGGGATCACGTAAGATATAACATTTTTTGCACAATGCTTTCGAACAAGCCATGTAATTATGCATTCAAGTAACATAAGCTTGATCTGCAATTTCTTTTTTGCAAAATTTGAGCTAATCTGTAGACAGATTGATCCAGATACAGTAATAGGCTTTGCTGGGCCAGCTTTAGTATGACCTATCGTATTGCTGCATGGGTTGTTAGTGGCCAGCTCTAGGTCGGGAGATAACACTCTGTTTTCATGGTTTTTAGTGGGCCTGTTTGTGTTTTAATATTTTTTAGCTTTTGTACTAAATCAAACCGATCTGTGGGCTTTGCCCAGACACGACCCGCAGGTCATGTTAAGAGTAAGGGTTGGACCTGAGATCCGGTCCGGCCTGGTCTTGGTCTAGATTGATCTTTTAGTAATTTTACACCTAACTTCTAACGGAAGGGACAAGACACGCGGCAAGAAACTCAGTGTTGACTTTTAGAGCCACCACAACAAAACTCAATCATCTCCTCAACCACACAAGGGCTTTTTCGTGATTCGGTCCCAATTCAAAACCACAACCTAGACAAAATGGTCTTAAAAGTCTAGTTCCCAGAAACAGCATCTGTTTTGGTTTTCTCTGTTTTTTAAAACAAAAAACAAAAACGAACGCATGGCTCAGGTCTCCTCTTCTTACCTTCACCCTCAGCACGAATTAGCCGACGAAACGCTAACCCTAGATTCTGTACCCTACTGGTCTCACCCAGACTTCGATAGCTACACTTCCGATACCGAGCTATCTGCGCCTTCCTATTCTCGCGGGCAATCAGCCGTTCGTTTTCACAGTGACGTGTCCGACTCCGACTCGCTGATTGTAAACGCTTCAGATCTCTTCGACCACCGCGAGAATCAGGTTAATTTCGTGATGGATCTGTTTCAACAACGCGTCGAGCAGTCTCAGGTAATTGGTGGTGGTGATGATGATGATTTTGGCAGTGGGTTGGTCTCGGATCCTTTAAACGGGTCGAGTTTCGGTGTAGTGGATGAAAATAGTGAAATAGGTATTGAACATTTGGATGCCGATTTTGGTTTAGGGTTAGCGTTTGGGGTATTGAATATTCGTGAGAGTAATGAGAATAACTCCCGTAATTTTAACAATATCGGTCTTAATGCTTTTGATTGTAACGAGGATGATTTCTTTGTTGAGAGGACGGTTTCAGGTGAGGCGGGGTCCTCGGGTGTTCACATTATTGGGTTTAGTTCAGATTCGGAATCTGATGATGGGAATCAGCGTGAAATTGCGTTAGGGAATTTGGGTTTGCATTCAGATGATGAGTATGTGAGTGAAGATCATCTGGATGATGTTACAAGCATTCGTCTCTGTTGGGATTCACTTCATGTGGAGGATAGCAGAGAAACTAATGAGGATTTTGAATGGGAGGAGGTTGATGATCGAGTTGATGAGAGGGAAATTTTTAGTACGTTTGATGATGAAAATGGAGATGAAAATTCAATATCTCTTTCCATTTCCCCGATAATTGCCCCTGAGGATGTTGCTAGTGTGGAAAGAGTAGGAGTTGGGAATTTGGAGTGGGAAGTTTTATTGAATGCTAATAATTTGGAGACAAATCCTGAAATGGATAATCATAATGAACCTTATTTTGGTGATCAGGATGACTTTTTTCATACTGCAGAGTATGAGATGTTTTTTGGGCAATTTGCGGAGAATGAGAATGCATGGATGGGCAGACCCCCGGCCTCAAAAGCTGTTATTGAGAATCTTCCTCTAGTGGTTCTGACGCAGCTGGATGTGGAGAATAATAATGCAGTTTGTGCGGTATGTAAGGATGAGATTGGTGTTGGAGAGGAAGCAAAGCAATTGCCATGCGCCCATCGGTATCATGAAGATTGCATTGTCCCATGGCTTGGGATTAGGAATACATGTCCTGTTTGTCGCTATGAATTACCCACAGATGATCCTAGGTACGAGACTAGGAGAACTCAGAGAGCTGCTCGTGGCCAGTGATGGTAACTCATGATCACATTTGATTTTGAAGTTTCTTAATGAGCACTAGGTTGTCTAAAGATATTGCTGTTGGAAAAAATTAATCTATTTACATGAAGATCTTGAGAAATTTTGGGTATTTAAATGTGTTTTTAGTTGGAGTATAAGAATGTTCAATGACTGCATTTTAATTATGAATTTTGAATTTAATGATTTTCATGTAAATATTGGCTATGTTTTTGCTTTTTTTTTTTTTTTTTTCCTTCATAGGCACTGAAATGTTTTTGGAACAAATATAAAATGTAATATATGCTGTATTCAGGGCGCGTTTCATTTTTACTTGTATGTCTTTTTTAGTTTGTTGTTTGCTTTATTTGTCTTTAACGCTTGTTGCGGAGGATGTGAATTGTATGATATTGTTTAGGGGTTTAATATGATGCTTTTTGTCCTTGTCTTTTGGATATCCGGAAAATTGCAATCATTTTTTCATATGTTTAAATATAGCATTTTATGTTAATTGCTCCCACAAGGTCAGGTGTTTGAGCCCCCTCATGGGCACCTGCACGGCCAATAAATCCGTAGTGAACCACTTACCAGTGATGGCAGGGTTTTTTCAGGGCTGTAGTTTTAACTTGGGTTTGCGCAATTTATTTTCTCTGTAACTTTTCTCTATTTGATACTGTTGGTTTCTAGGTGACATCAACGACTGTATTAGTGAAGGATAACCGGCTTACTCTTTGCACCGTATTGCATTTATATTAGTTTCCTTTCTGCGGGATGAATGTCGAATCTAATGTACATGCCTGGATGCTTGTATGTTTTGCAAAGATGGTTTGAGGCTAAGTGAGCCTCTGTGAGCCATCTTAGCGACCTTGTGCTTATATTGAAGTTTAAACTTTTCCTAAACCTTTATTTGTTCAGTGTCTGAGGCTCAAGTATTAGGCTGTATTGCCATATTCAATATGGGAGATACTGCGAATACTGCCTTCAAATAGAACTTTGTACGTGCAGAAATGGATTCGGTAGGTGAAGTTCAAAACTTCTGGTGGTATGGGTTTCGGCCTGGCCTCGTCACTTTCTACTTCTATCTGACATGAGCCACTGGGCCGAGCTAGCTCGTGTTAAATCCAAAAACAAGGTCACCGGCAAATCTCTCACTTTTTTCCCTCGATTCTCAATAGTTACCCTCGGTTCTCAATAGTCAATCTATCCTCATTGTCTCAGCACTGTTCTTTGCCCTGTATTACTTCAGAGTGTCTTTAAGGGACTGCAGATAGCAGCTCAGTTCAGATTCAAATTCAATATTGGCTCAAGGATAATAAACTCTATAGATAGATTAAACAATGTCGTAAGATACTCAGATTGATCTCCTAACAAAAACCCAAAAAACTTTAAAAAAAAAAAAAAAAAAAGAAGAAGAAGAAGAAGAAGTTGCTAATAACATATAATATTGCTGTCTATTCTGGGAAAATATTCTTCTATAAATAAGTATAGGCATACGTGCAAGTTAATTTCACCGGCAATTGATATGGCTTTAAATAATAATTTGATTAAAGTAATAATGTAATTAAAGTCATCACTAAATTCATCTTATGTATGGGTTTAAATCAAAGATACACACCTGATTATTCAAGTCATACCATATTTGTTTGAAAAAAATGTTGAAAATAAAGTTAATTCTACAATAGGGTTTGCTTAAATTGTAGCTGGGTAGGAAGTTTTGTTCTGGGATTTTATAATGAAAATAGTTGTAGCCATAATTTCTCATTATGTGATTATTGTAGTAACCTTGATTACTTGATCCTCTATAATTTGTTATATTTAGAAATGATTATTATTGATCTTGATATTGTTGCTTCCTATAACTAGTGTTTAATGTAAAACTAGTAACATGATTTAAGTTTTGCATTTTTTGTTTCTCTCTGCCTTTCAAGTTCAAGTCATCTTAACACTATTGAAGCCATGGAACCACATGAATTCAAGCAACAATATGGAGCAAACCCAGTTCAGAATCTTCTTCATCTCTCTTCAACTTGCCCGGCACTGAGCACGAATTTCTCCGGCAGATTCTTACCCAGTTCTGATGACCAGTCTCATATTCCTTTCCACGTATTCTCTCTGAATTCATCGTCTGTCAGCATAGGCTCAACTCTAGACGCTGAAGCAAGAGAGAACAGTGTGAGTATCATCAATGAAAGGAGGCTGAAGAGAGTGATATCTAACAGAGAATCAGCTCGACGATCAAGAATGCGCAAGAAGAAACTCATCGAAGAGCTTCAGTTTCAGGTTAACCATGTTGAAACTATCAATCATCAACTATCAGAAAAGATTATTCTCTTGTTGGAGAATAACAACCTGATCCTCCAAGAGAATTTACAGCTCAAGGAGAAAGTTGCTTCTCTTCAAATACTTATCTCCCATGTCATGACCCCTCTCCAAGGTCCCGAAGAAGCCACTGCCCCCACAGCAAATATGAATAACCTCGGAGCCGAGCCTTCAAGTCAATCCATCCATCACTAAACCATGGAATGAATATCAACTCTGTTGTGAATTGTGGTGTTCATGTAAATATTCATTAAGGTTACAGAAAAGGCACTTATCATTAGCCATATTTGAAATAAACGCTACTCCTCACATATGTATGATCATGAAGTACTACAAATTCTCTTTCTTTCCTGACAATCTACGAATGCTTGTCCAAGGTAAAAGAGAGGTTCAAAATTTTATATATAAAAGGAGCATGCACATCAGAAAACAACCTTCAACATAAAACTGATTGCTCCAAATGGTCTGTCCCAAAAAAAGTTCTGTTTAAGAAGTCATTTCCAACATTTATTCCATCATTCACCAACTAATGAAGTCAATTTTCTTAAGCTCATTTGAGCAGATGCATCTTCAGTTGCCATTTCTCATAACTAGATACAAAATTAGAGCCATCCACCCCTCCACAACCAATGAGAAAAAAATTATAGAGAAAAAGACAGATAAGAAAAAAGACAGATAAGAGGGGACGAAAGTAATGTTTAATTTCTCCTCATAACTTGTTGGTCTACATCATCCACATCAGTTTAAATACAATACCTCTAAAGAAAGCAACATATTGATTTTCAGTCATGCCTTCCATTTGGGACATTATTCATAGTTTCTGTGGTTGAAGATGAAGCACAGCTACTCTGATCCTCAAAAGCCTGCACCGGGTCTGCAAATGAACGAGTGCAAGGCCACCTTGACAAAGTTGACAACAACACAGCTTAGCCCATGATTAGCGGGACAGATTCAAGGCTTGTAAGTGCCTGCATGAATTATGTCATACCTGCTTGACTTTATTGTTTCACCATTTATTGTCATAGTTTCCTCAAATATGTTTCCTAGAAGAACAAAGAAATCAGAAACAAAGTTTTAGATAACCGATTCAAAAAATAAATCAGAAAGTAAGGTGTATTAGAATGCACAGGGCAAGAAAGAACTACAAGTGATAATCATTTACCCCCATATAGATTCTTCTTTGAGAAGTATTTTGCCATCAGACGACGACGGCAGTCAGCTTCATATTTTTGGTACTTCTCAATATAGTCCGTGCTATTGAGAACCCTAACAAGTGAAATATAAGATAGATCTATTGACTAGTACAAGTCAATATACTAAGGTATTAACAGAGTCACTATGTGACTGCAATGTACAGGTTACTCCAGAGCTATACATTGTTAACAATTCAGGATGTAAACATGTGATAAGATAGAAATTGAAAGCCCTTCACAATTCTTTCATGTAAATTGTCAGGTAATCCACAATAAGTATATCAAACCATCAATGTCAAGAATTTTTTGAGAAAAAACTCAAGAATGAGGCATCTATGACAGAACTTAGGATTAATCATTGATTATTTCACATTAATCCTACTTGTTCTTTTCAATTTAAAGATTGATACATCAGTAAGAGTGTCACAGAAATACTGTAAAAACAGTTTATGATGTACATTAACAGGGTTCACTTATTCTAGGTTGTGAACATATGAAAATGTGCCTGAATTGTATGTATATTACACACCAGCACAACAAGTAATGATTGTCCACCATAAAGGCGTGGACTTGAGGAAGTGTGAGCAAGAGAATATGCCAAGAACTATTACATGCTCAAGAGAATATATCGAGATTGAAAACGAAAATATAGTTTGAAACAATAAAGCAGAGCACTAATATCTTCCCCACTATACATCTTAATAGGATTAGAACTACTTTATGTGGTAGGGGAGTTATATTTTCTCAAACTAAATATTACCAGAAGAACCAAAATAAGAAAACAAAAATCAAGCATGCAAGGGCAATAACATATTGGTAAAAATAATTTTGAATTTATTCAATATAAATGAGAAAGAGCATAAGAGACTGTATTTAATTGACAACTGTTGATGAAAAGTCAGAGCAAGCCGTAATAAGTGCTTAACTCTAGCATGAACAGGTACAAAGGCGAAACAAGAGAAGCCAGTAAGGCCCTAAAGGAAGTGAATACTTAGACAGTATCAAACAATAAAACTTCAAATAAAAAAGTTCTTCCTGTAAATTAATGCACAAAATTTAAATCTTTATCATGCCATTTGAAATGACCATTAACTGAAACAACCTTAGGAAATGAAAAATGGAAGAAAACACATAATGGATATAAATACCAGATTTCCATTCCTTGAAGTGATGATCTAATGCATCATTTCTTGGTATTTAGGAAGACAAAACAAGGGAAAAGTACAGACTAAATCTTTTGGTTTCAGAAAAAAAGAATATACCTCAAAAATTTTGAATTCTTAACCATAAAAGATCCTTTTCTTTCAACACTCACACAATGATGATAAATTGATAAAACATCTTATCATTCACTTAACCATTGGCGTACTTCGAATTTAAGGATTCCCAACCTTGGTTACTAGGTTTGTCTTTACCCCCGTTGACGTGCGCATGCCTATGCCCATGGTTATGTCTAAGCGATTCCATTTTCAGTAACGACATAAGTGTAACAGTTCTTGAAATTTTGTGCTGAAGAAAAACAAAAAAATTTTTAACTTCATTTTACAGCTTTTGGAAACCAACTTGGAACGTCCTTTTCCGGCAGCAACGTGTAGTATAAAATTTATTCTTTTCTTAGTCTCATACACAAGAATAAATCTCAACCGGGCTCGTATGATAACCCAAAATAATTCAAATTCCTTACAGTCCAACGATAAACAACTAGCAGCTAAAGATACACTCAGTAAATCCCAATGGGTTTTTCTAACGGAAAGAATCAAAGAAGCATTACACTCAATTATTATGCAGCAGAAGAAAAAAATATAAATCAGACACACAATATTCTTTATGCAAAAGAAAAAAAAAACTTACTGAAAATGTTGGGGAGTTGGCTCAGGCTTTTTATCGAACATATCGAAGACAGCGTTGTTAATTGCAACATCATCAACCTTACATGAGAAGACCCATCAAAATAATCACAACACTGAACTCACAAAAATAGCTACAGCCAACATATATGCATTATATAAAAAGAACCTCGCGCTCAGGTTGGATAGGGTGAGTTGCTGAGTTTCGAGAATCAGAGGACGGCGAGGACGATGGCACAGCCGCCATTTTCGGTTTCAGAAGCTTCTTAGAACAAAATTCTTTATATATATTATCTTCTCAATCCCCTTCAGACAGCATATACTATGTATGTAAAAGTCAAAATCAAGTCGGTGTTCTCTGATAAACACCAAATCAAATATCTCACTTTCCGATTGGTCGCTGTTTTGGTCAATGAGACACACAGGAGTTTTGGTTCGTCGCGAAATCTGAAAAACACTTCAGCTCCAACAAACAACTTCTGCTCGGCGTTCGTTGTTCTCCCCGAGACCTGACCCAAATTTGACTTATCCCCCCCTAAGGTCTCCTCAAGTTGGAAATTTGACTTTTTGAAAGTTAATGGGTAGCACTGTCATTTAGAATAACTTGGGTGGGTGAAAGGTGTTTAGCCTTAGTAAAATATATAAATTATCTATTAAATATGCACATTTAAAAGATGAATTAATTAAGTTATAATGAAAAAAAAATTAGATTCAATATATTGAAGATATAAAAATTAACAATGAAATATACGATCAATAATTTGTTTAATAAATTTAAATATGATTTAATTATTCTTAATGTATATTAACAAAAATTACCATTGTTTAATCTACCTAAATTATGCTTTCTATTTTAAATAATTGTATGGTTAGAGTTCAATTAATTTGCTTTGCAAATTATATTTAGTGAAGTAAGAGCAAGCTTTTATAAATATATTAATACGATTATGTCTTTGAGGATTCATCCACACATATATATTCTTAAGAAAACATAAACAGGCTTTTAAATATGGCTATTTATAGATTATACAAATTGTGATGGCAATTAAGGAGACGGCAAATAGGGTCCATGTAATGCACATGAGCCACAGTGGGAGTGGAATTGTGATGGCTACAAATATTGCTGTCACTGCAAACAGCACACCAACTCGCTCGAGGACCGAAGCCGTCAGGGGAAATTTTGTATTCAGGAATTTGCCAAGGAAGACAAAAGTGAAGGAGAATATGATTGAAAGACAAAGAAAATGGAAAACGGGTGGGAGCTTAGTCTGCAGAGATTGAAGAGCTATTTCAACGGCTGTTGGCAAACAAAAGCCGATCATTATCATCGCCCAGTCTAGGTTATGTTGGTCGCCAACCGGCTGAACTGCAGCTGGTTGATGGTAGTTCTCGTCCACTACTTCGTGGGCTACAACTAATGCCGCAGCCTTCCGTAATAGTTGGAAGATTTTTGTGAATATTAAGAGACAGAAGGCTTTGAAACGATTTGCTGCGTCCATTTACTCTGTGATTCAAACGAAAGAATGACCTATGCTTTAAGTGAGAAAGGAGTGACCATACTTGACTAAGTATTTAAAGAACTTCACATTACTGTTTTGGGAGAATGGCTATTTGCCGCATCAGCTGCCATCCTTAAAATAGAATTACTATAAACTTATAATCTTTCGCCTAATTTTCCATCTATTTCCACCACCGTGAAAAGAAAAACTAAGTCATCCCACTTCACATTTTATAATGTAGAAAAACATTGATTCGTCTAGTCTCAACTCACCCCACTTCAGCTTAATTATCTTCCTTTTCAAATGTTTTTCTCCGCGTCGTTACAATAAAATTTAATAATAATCAACACTTACCACTCAAATACAGCATTTATAAGCATCAGCCTCAATCACCATCAGGCTTCTTTGTCCTCTGAATGAAATTTCAACGAACAAGGTGGGAAGCCACCACTCTCTCTTTTTCTATTTCTCTGTGTCACGACTCACAAGCATCCATCCAAGAGGCGCCAAGTGACAGTATGCTGAATCAGCATGTTGCACTAGTTGGACATAGAGATTTCATTTTCTTAATATCGTTTCATCTGCATTCTGGTCTTACGTTACTAGACAGTGGATGGTCGCTTTAAACTTTAGCTTTTACTAATAAACATGTCATGTTTTTATGTTTAATATCTATTGAAGACCGTCTGTCGTATCTAATCATACAAAACATCGATATACTTGTGAGTTAGTGCTACAGTGTAAAGTTAGATCGTGTTTAAAGGAACTTTCGCACTGTTAATTGTGAATCATTGTGGGTCAAGGAGACTTTGTCCCCTTAAGGGGGTTATGTTGTCCGAGCAGCAGGTGGGCTGAGGGATAGAGTCCCCTCACAATCATCTTTATGTGGTTTTAAGAAAACTGCAAGGCACTTCCAAAGGCTTCACATTTTAGCGTAGTAAAATAGATATAGTTATATCCCCTTGATAGGCATTGGCTATCTCCCTCTTGATCTCTCATACTCGAGGTTCACTTCCTTTTAAAAATCGTTCTTCCAATTCTTTCCACGAGCCTACTTAGGTGCCATGTTAAATGACCCTTTTATGAATTTCTTCACTCAATGAATTCAAGATCCAAGACTCACTATTGAATTACAAGTAATCCAACAATCTTCTTTATTTGGATCTCTAGTTGGTGGTCTAGGCAATTTTTAGTTTACAAAACCATCTTTAAGTTTGGATTGGCACCCCCTTTGTTGGTTCTAGTTTATGTTGTCATTTTGTGCCAGCTAAGAAAAAAATTACAAGAGTTTTAGTTTTTTTTTTTTTTCTAAGGAAAAAATTATTTTCAACTTGCTATCATTTGTACATTCAACCTGTCTATCACATTCTAGAAGAGTTTAAGTTGATCAAAACCTGTTCTGATATCTTATGAATAAATAAGGGACTGAAGGAAATGTTTATTTAATATTATTCATACATTTTACAGATTACAAACTTATGCATTTCTGTTTATACAACGTATAATGCTATATTTACAAAGAATGTGTGCTTTGTAGTGTAATTATTAGCAACAATAAGTCTAACATTGGAGTCACGATGATAACATTGGGGAGTTATCATCCAAAGTGAGCTCTACATCCTGATAAAACTAAGAGTCTTAAACCCACGTTTCAGAGACGTAGGGCCAACCTATTAACTAATGTTGAGGTACAGTTAAAATTAAGTCTATCGTCTATTTAATTTATTTATATAGATAGATGATTCAATTAGTTACAAATTATTTATTATGAGATGTATTTTAAATATAAAGTAATTCATCTCTAATCTTTTTCATTTCAATACACATATTTTTAATGTAATTATGCATGACAAGGTTAGCTTTATATACGATGTCTTAAGTATTAAATAAAACAATATTATTAAAACAATTTTTTATTGAAATTTATTAAATTTGGGTCAAACGTAAGATATATATATATGTATATTGTGTAAGCTAATAATTAAGCACTATTGAACCAGTCACATTTCTAGTTTCCAATTTCCATGAACAGAAATCATGTTGAAAATACAATTAAGGTTGTATATTGTTGGTGTTTGACCTTTGTCATGCTAATTAATATAGTAATTCAATGATGGTGTTTTAATTTAGTGATTGAATGAGGTTTAGAGCGACAGCAATGGAGCATATTAATATTGGAGCTAGACATTAAATTCAGTAGGTAATATGAATTTTAATGCATAATTCTTTAATTGAATCATTGCTATGTGACCTTTATTTCTTTAGTGCTCGGAAACACACTGGTACTTATTATCTAAGACGCCATATTTATAATTGAATCCATCATAATATAAAATTCCAAAAAAGAAAAACTTTTCTATTACAGACCCCTTATAAAGTAACATTAAAATTTATTCATAAAGTAAAAATTCAAATTAATGACCAAATGTTCTGATCAGTTTTTAAGAAAGGAGGAAGTCAATTTAAAAACTTTGGTATGCCTTTCAAAATTTCAATCATCAAAGGGCAGCACAAAGGTACAAGCTAAAGTAACAATTGAAAATTGAAGGAGTACCGAACAGAAAGAAAGACAGAATCTACAATATAGTGCAACAAAAATGGAACACAATGGATTAATTGATTTATTTATTTCACAAGCATTATAAGTCATAACACATTGAAAATTATTAGACTAAAGAAGTGCCATACATGATACAAATATATTTAAACAACCTTTGAGTAGAAAGCCTCATAGTGCTTTTAAATTGCTTTGAAATGAACATGCTTCGTTTGATGCTTATTCATTTGCCTCAACCAAATGCAACAGCCCCTAGAGATACTCTCTGGGTGGTTCCCTGGTTGACTTCGGGTAAGGATTCAAGTCACCCTTGATATAAGGTATGAGCATCTTTTTCTTTTCTTTTTGATTTTAAGTCAGAAAGAACTCTTTACGAGGATCTATATATTTATTAAACTCATTCTTACGACCGTTGAATATCCGCATAAAACGGGTTGTTAGATATTAGAAAACATACAAAATATAACGACGAGGAAGGAGATGGCATAAATGGTCCAAGTGACGCACTTGAGCCACAAAGGAAGTGGAATTGCGATGCCTAAAAATATTGCTGTCACTGCACACAACACACCAAATCGCTCGAGAGCCTGAGCAACTATGGGAAATTTTGAGCTCATGAATTTGCTGACAAAGAGAAAAGTGAAGGAGAACATGATTGCAAGACAAAGAAAATGGAACATGGGGGGAAGCTGGGATTTAATCTGCAAGGATTGGAAAGCTAATTCAACTGCTGATGGCAAGCAAAAAACCTATCATTATCATTGCCCAGTCGAAGTTATACTGATTAGCAACCGGAGCAGGCGGTCGAGGGTTGTATGGCCAAGCTAGTATCGCTTCATCATCGAAAGCAATAGCAGGTGCTGCGAGTGGTTGTGGTAGTAATGGTGCAGCTCTTCGCAAAAGGTGGTTGATTTTGGCAACTATTGAGAGGAAGAAGGCCTTAAGAAGATCAAGAATTTCCATTAATTTTACGTTGTGATTCTTCTAAAATGAAAGAGTAACTCTTGGAGTATGGTTTGCAAGTGTTTTGATTTCAAGTAACACCAACACTTGTATATTTAAAAGAACACTAGGGCCAGCATTGGGTTTGAATTATGATTATACTCTGTGGTATGACGAGAATGAAGAAAAAACAAAGGCGCATGAATACGTCGTTGCGTTGACACAAAGGGCCCAAAAAGGGTGTGGGTCACCAGAAAAGACAAAAAAATAAAAAAAAGTCTTTGCAGAGAAAATAAAAAACTTACGTTCAAGTGTAAACCTTAAAGGTGGAGAGAGAGGCAACTTACCGGAAAAAGTGAAGGAATTGAAGCATCGAAGAAAGAATGAAAAAAGGGCAACCGAGTTATTCCAACCCAAGGTTTTCTAAATGACAAATTCTAGTAAAAAGTTTTAAAAAAATCAAATATCCATTTACACACCAAATTCTTCCTGATAACATTAATAATTTTAATAAATTAACTAGAATATTTATCAATAAAAAAATAATTAAAATTAAAATAAAATAATATTTAATATAATCATAATTTCAAAAAATTAATAAAAAATAACACAAATTTAAAAACTATATATCTAGTTAGATAACAAAAAATAATTATTTGGTTTGATTAACGATTGGATTTGAAAAATTCGACATTAGAGGCAACTACCTCGTGAATGGTTGAAAACGACTATTTTCAAGTATTCTAACTGTTTTTAACCATTTCTGATGATAATTAGATCTAGTTATTTCCATTATTCAGGTGGCTAGATTTGACAGTTAATAGAATTAAATGATTATTTTTGATTATTTAATTATGTTTTTAGTAGTTATCGTGTCCAACAATGAGGTTGACTTTTTAAAATTTTATATATTTATTTGTTATTATATTAATATTATTTTATATTTTAAAAATTAATCTTATTATTTTAATTTTTTTTTTAAAAATATAAAAATAATTTTTTAATCAGTTAAATTTAACAGTTGACTATTAAATTTAATTATTGATTTTGATTAATAAATAAATATTTAATTTTTTAAAAGTTTTTGACTTGAATATTGTTATTTAGAAAAGCCTTGAGTGGGAATAAGTCGTATGGCTAATAAAAAAACATCATTTTTACTTTGTAAGTGGTTAAGTAAAAGGTCAATTGTCAAAGACGCACTTTCTAATGGAGTTACAAGAAAAAGAATAACCCATTTTGCAGGCAGACAATTGGCAAAACAGAAAGGAAATAATTGTAATAAAAAACCGAAATTTCGAAACAACAACAAAATTAGCTGGTTAATTATGGGCATTTATCATCTATTTATTAATATTGGGTGGTAGGACTCGGGTGGTAGGATCCACATCAAATGTCAATAAAACAAAAAAGGGCTTCTCAAAGTAGACACGAACTAGAGAAATACAGAGATAGCAGCCAAGGTTTCGGTGAAAGAAAAGAAAGAAGAATTAATTAGCAAAGGAAAGTGGATTTTCGGATAATCAATCAAAACGAGTTCTTCTCCTTTATTTTTGACATCTATTTTGGGTATTGCTCCTATATTTATCTTTACATCCTTGGTGGTTGTGAGTGTATTTTTTCTTCGTGGATTTTTCGATCAGAAGTTAGAACCATCTTCGAATAAGGATGATGAACAGAAGTCAGATTGTGGATTTTTCTTTGTGGACTCTTTTGCTGTGATTTGGTTATATTATTATGTGTTGTTTGATTGTGTTGAAAAATCATGTACGCTACCCTTACCATAAGAATTATCCATTATTTGAAAGTTGGTGATTTAATTACTACTATATTCCATGTATCATTTGGTACTATAGTTTCTTCCAAACAGAAAAAAAGACCTTGACTTATACAGGGGTAGTGCGTTTGTGGATGATTCAAAATGAGCAAATGAATAAAAGAATCTTGCTCTCACCTCTCTTCTTCCTACAGTACGTCAACTTCTTAAACATAAGATACTTTATATTATAATTTTTTTCTTCAAATCTTGACTTATGTTATCTTCGTAGTCGTTCTACTATATATTATATGTTGTTGGGTTAGACCAGAAAATCATTACCAGTGTAGTTGTGGAATAAGAAAAGTGAAGCGCAAGAGAACTTTAATATATTCAAGTAATTAAGAAGATAAAGAAAGGCGCAGCAACTCAGATGAGTGTTTGCCATGAATTTTCCAATTTATAATTTAGGAACAATTGCGAGATTATATCTAATTCAATGTGTATCTTTTACGACTAATCCAACACAAGAAATTTATAAATTAATTCATGATTTTACTCTTTTATTACTTATAAGAGTTTTTTACTCATTTCACATATATCACATCAATATTATGTATACAGTAGTTCACATATAAAATTTAGCATTTGTATTATTATTGATATGTATAATAATTCTTCAGTCAAGATGTTTTCACATAAATATATATTGGACTAAAATGAAATCTTATGACTCAAATCCAATGGTGTATATGCATAGTATCAATAAATTTGTATCAGGATGTATTGACTAGAAAAGTTTATTTGTAATGTAGGTATATATGTATGCATGGATGCATGCATGTGTGTGTGTGTATAAAGTAATAAGTTCAGTGGAGATGCTCATCATTCTTCATCATGTCTATTTACAATATTATGTTCACTAAACCTTCTATATGCTTTTTTTTTTTTTATAAATTGATTGTTAAATTTTATGAATTCTAGCAAGGAAGAAATGATGAAAAATTATAAGCTAGAGAATAAGATTTGAATGAAAATTGATGGATAACAATATATTCAATAAACTAAAAGGCATGTTTCATAAAACAAACTGCAATCAACTTGTTTGACATATATGGAAATGAGGCAAAAATCCTAATAGTTTTTTTAGTCTAAATTTTTGTTAGCTTGCCTCCAGTCACATGCTTGAATCTGGGATACAGCTTGCCAACAATATTTCAGTGCCCATCATCACCAAATATTCATCAACATCCGGAATAACGTTGGTGGTCTTACCACTTTTCAAAGAAGAATCTTTGAAAAGTGGTAAGACCACATTTTCACGTGAAAATCTAAACAAATTTATTTACATATTTATCAAGATGCTGGCTACAATACTACTTCAAATCATAGTTTTCGTGA
Organism: Anacardium occidentale; assembly: GCA_026122585.1. NCBI lineage: Eukaryota > Viridiplantae > Streptophyta > Magnoliopsida > Sapindales > Anacardiaceae > Anacardium > Anacardium occidentale. The sequence goes on from JAJEJH010000274.1 coordinate 289,366, forward strand.
ATAATTCATACATTGAGTTCGTCTTCTCATCATTTTATTGGAGATTATAGAATTCAACAATGAATTGATTGTAAATTCTTATTGGTTATTTGCATCAAATCTTCCAAAAGTAGTCGTTCACATGTAATATTTTAATGGATCACTAAGTCATTGATTTGTGTGCATCTTTACAAGTTGGATTGTAGTCCAATAATTTTCCTACTCTCATTTCAGAAGTGTTAATATAAGTTTAGCAGAGTACGGTTTTTATTTACAGGGATGACGGTTTAGTCGGTCTGATATGAGTTCGAGAAGTAGCTTAAATAAGTGAAGTTCTTTTGATATATGGAAAAGAGTCTTGCCTAAGCTCACGGAATGATCAAAGACCCGACTAGTTAAAGAAATAGCGGCCAGTTATTTGACATAGAGTGGACGTTTCTTGCTCGAAAAAACAACCGATCAATTTATCTTCCTTTTGTATCTCACACTAGAGTTGGAAGTCATAACTTCCTTCCACAACGGATCATGATTGTTATTTTATCTACATGTAATTTAATAAAAAAATATTTTGAATTTAAATTTGAAATATAATTGATAGAATTGTAATACTCTTTTTTCATCATAGATAATCAATAGTTACTCAAAAAGAAAGGAGAAGGAAAAAAAAACTCTACTATATAAATAGTTATCATCTAACACTTATAATTAGATATGTTGTATCTTCAGATGACTAAGTGGTTCTAAAAAATTTAGCTACCTCATTAAATAATTCTCCAAAATCAAGTCTTTGATATGATAATCTTTATTGTAAATTTAATTTATACATTGTCGGAACATTTTAGCATAATTATATGTTTAAGTCGAACTATGTTAAAAACTTTCTATTTCCAATCCACACACATTTTTTCACTATCATAATAGTGGATAATAGAGTTAATTGATCAAATCTAACTATTATTATTGTACCTTATCTTATGCAAGACTCGAAATTGAACACATTAGTTATTGGTGAGAAATTACAATAATAATTTGATGTTAGAAGAAGGGCTTTGACAAAAATATTATAATATCATCAACCTTTAATATATCACACTTCCAAATGCCTCTCGAAAGATAAACAAAGTCTATAACCTATTAATCATAGGCTAAAAATCATTTCTTGAACTCTTTGTAAAAATATGATAAGGAAGACTTCAAACGATCATATCCTTACAAACAACTCATGCCATTAAGAAGCCAAAACTCGACGAATAAATCTCTCTTAAAACATGTAGTTTGACTCATCAAAGGTTGACAACTTATATTGTAGAAGTGTCCTATTTCAACACATCGCTAATTTTTTGGTATGAAGAGGTCGTTTGACCTTGAGCAACTTGCACTCTCTTCTTATATACTATTTTACAATGTGTGCCAATTTACATCATGACACCAACTGGGAATGTGTAACTTATGCTCAATGTGTTGTTGATATTCCGCTGCGAATGGATGACTTACATCATAATATTGACAATTCTCAACATATAGTCCTTAGCAAACAACCAAATATCAAGAATGTGGCTCCAATGGAAAAGACAAAAGACTTTGATCTATTAAAATGATTAGTCATATTAAAAATCATAACTTCTCGAAAAACAATCACTCATTTTTGCTAATCTCAACAATAACTAGGTACTTATAGAGAGTAAATGATTCAAGTATTGGAATTATATAATTTCTCATCCTAAGTTAAATTTATAAAAAATGAGAAATTAATTTAATCTTCTAAATACTAAATCAAATTTGAACAAACTAAACTAGTTAAGTTTGAAACTAATTTAAATGAAAATGACGGCTTAAATAATTAAGGTAAATGTTCTGAAAAAGCTATGCAATGCATGTTGTGAATTTCGTGTAATTGAATGGATAATTTTGAATATGCAATGATAAAATTTTCTAATGCATTTGTTATCATATCTCTAGATTATAATAAGTTTATTTCACTTAAAACTTTCTATATCTCTATTCAATTTGAATTAAACGAAGCTCATTTTACAATTTATGAAATTCCTAACTTATGATGAGACTTGTAGGTTACCTTATCACTAAAAGTTGCATAGCTTATTTTACAAAAATATATCATTTCAAATACCAAAGCAGAAAAATTTGCCTCTTCGATTGACAACTACTATGGAGATCCCATATTGAGGAACAAATTCTCAAATTTTAACTAAACATACTCTTTTACCTACAAAGTTGAATATAACCAAACTAGCATAATATATATTTAGCGTAAAATAGACAAAAAAAAAAAAAAAAAAAATCAAAGCTAATATATAGGAATATTAAATATGATATAAATTTGAGCTTATTGTGGACTAATTTCTAGAATCACTCTTCAACGTTGAAACCAGAACCAAAGCAAGCACTCTTATTAATATTAGCAGTATTGTTTACAATAGATTGAGGCAACAAAGCTGGAGTGTTGCAATTCACAGCTTTAAAACATTTGTTTGTTGGAATTGGAACAACAAAAATGTAACATCATTTGTTAAGGTTGCTAAGAGAGATGCAGTAATCGATGAAAATTTTGTGACAAACAAACACTCAGATGAAGAGAAAAAGAGCGGATTTTGTAGCACATAAAGTCCACATGTAGCATTGCCCTAGAGCAGAAATCTCCCCTTCATGTTCACATGTTAAATTAAACAAGCTATTATAAAAGGAAAAAAACCTATAAATTTTTGTCTGTGTGAGTTTAGAAACAACCAACAGATCTCTGGTGATTATAGATACAAGTAAAACAATATTCAATCTAAGATTATGGAAAGAAAAGGTTCTAGATAAAAAAGTGTTATCATAATGAGGAATATGAAGCTTTGTCCATTGCCGAAACTACATTCTCTTGTCCATTGTAGTTTTTTTTTTTTTAAAACCCAAAAAAGGCATCACTATTTTGGCATGAACAACTGAGAGAGCCCCCGTATCTTGGCATCTTTTATACTTATAGGAGAGAAGGTAAGATTATGTGCAAGTTTGATATTGAAAAGATTTTATTGATATTCTAAAAATATAAAAATAATATAATTACAACAATTACATGATTTTGAGTGGGTGGAAAATAATGATTTTCTCACATAGACAAGAGAAGAAATATACTGATTAATTTGTAGATGTTAAGAAATTAAATTGTTAAATTGTTTCTTTATCATTATCTCTAGATTAAAGGACATCTATCAATATTTTGAATTGATACATGAGTAGCCGATATATCTAATCACTGATTAAATAGTTTAATAATGACTAATGACTAATCGTCTTTTGAGTGCTATTTTCATTAATATGATTAAAGGTAAAATTTTTTTTATGATAGATACACATCGTATTTTTCTTAATTATTGATTCTATTTTTTTATGTAGTGTATAAGTTTTATAAGTATGATAATTTTCATATTGTTATTACGAAGATTAAAGTTTATTTAAGAGTACATGTTCATCTATAAGATTGATGTAATGTGACAGTCACATATAAGAATGAGAATGTACTGTATATAAACATTAGAACTATTACAAACTCTCACAAAAATTGTAAGATTTGTAAATTCTAAGTACAAAAACAACCCTTATTTTCTTATGTTTGATACTTTACGATAACTGTTTATATATTAGATATTATCTAATTTTTCAAGATTTTGATGCTCACATTATGTTATCCTTAAAGATATAATTGACCTTTATATTATGATTTAAAGATATAATTGATCCTTACATTACGATTTAGTCATGTGAATTGAATCATTAAATCATTAAATTATTAAATTGGGAATTTAACAAATTATATTTAATTTTTGTTTTTGATTTTTAACTTTATATTTTGGTATTTTTTTTTTTTTGGTAATTAAATGATATAAAAACACAAAAACAACGGACAAACCCGAGACAACTTAAGTGCAGTGAACAAACTTGCTCGCATTTGAAAGCTAGAGAACACAAAAACCACAAACCCAAGCTTTCAAAAAAACTATTTACAAGCAAAAAAGAACACTAATCTAAGCCTAACCAAGACAAAATAAAACACAAAACTAATATCTTGTGTAATATTCACAAGTCAACAAAAAAGGCCCTAATCCTACTTGTGTCATTGCAAGCTATTAGCACAAAGGGGCTGATCAAATAAGCTGGTTCACAAACCCAAGAACAAGAAGATTCAGCTGAACGAAGATCAGCTTGAAACCGCAGCATAACCACTCCTAGCTTGCCCAACTCCTCACAACCGCTAAGAGTAAACACCCTCCAATTTGTTTTCCAATCTTAGTTGAGAACCACCCTTGCTTGACTCCATTCCACCCAGGGTGAGTGTCTTTAGCTCCAGAATTAATGTATGTAAAATCAGAAGTAGCTTGACACCACAAAACAATAAGACAGCCGGCTTTGTACATGGTGAACCTGTGATTTTCTGAATATTCCACAGGCCAAAAACATTCTTTTTTCCTTGCAGCGTTGTCACCAAAATTACCCCAAATATAGCATGCAACATAATATTTTCAATGGTCAATAGCCTGCCCCAAAAGGCCTTCCTAAATACATGCAAGACAACCTGGAAAGAGAGGAGAACCTGGAGTAGAACCTGGAAAATTTTCCAGATTTTACTACTCACAGAGCAGTTACCGTGAACACTAAAATCTGGTTTTCCAGTTTTAACCAAGCAAAAACCCTGACCAAAAGTGCTCAGATCCAATCGAAACAGCTCCCTGCAAGTGTAATTTGCTCTAATCTTTGCAACCGAAGGCGTTCGAAGCTGATCGGAATTGAAATGCGACAAATGGATAATAAGAACCCAAACATGAGGCCAAATGAAAAAAGGAGCAGGTCCTTTAGTAATGTAAGGCTAGATAAACCCTATCCTCCATATCATTCCACTACCCTCAATGCCAATTATAGCCTTAACTATTTTAAATTTTTGGAAATGATGCAACCGAAAGGTAAGCTTAAAATCCTGCAAGTTAGTTAACACCGAGTGAAGAGTGAAGTAACTCCTGCAAAACAGAAAATTAGTTAGCATAAGTCCTCTCATCATAATTCTCTTTTTACCAACCCTCCAGTTAAGAGACTTGTCGAAGAAAAAACAATCCCAAATCCCCTTGGCCCAAATGGTCAACCAAAACCCCATATTTCTTAGATAGCAAAATACTAGCACACTCACTCTCAACCCCTTCCCATCTCCTTCATTTCAAAGAAAAGAAACAAGAGTGGACATGAAGGTTATTTGAATACTTTTTTTGGGAGAGACCAGAGAGAAGCAATGGACATGTTTTGACATGTTGCATTAGACTTAGGAAGGAACATATTCAAAACATTCCAAAAAAGCTCAAATAGAAAAAGTTTTAAATAATTGATACATAGTTAAAAAAAACATATTTTTAGTGGAGGGTATTTTAGTTATTTTATACAAAATGTTAATAAAATTGGATGGAAATTGATTAAGGGGGGGTATTTGCCTTTTAATAGTTTTGGGGAGGGAACTGTTATTTAGACAAACTTTGGGTGAAAAATAGTATTTGGCCTAACTTTTTACTCCCAACGTGGCCCTCCTTCGTAAGGGCATGGGTACATGGGCCCGTCCTCCATCTTAACTGGAATCACTATTGATTCTTTGAGGAACGGTGATCATAAGACGACAGATCTTATATTTATATTGAAGAAAGAAACGGATTATTTATTGAGAGGAGGAACGGTCAACAAAACATATATTAAAAAAATAAAAAAAGGTAAATTTATCAAAATTTGATGGAAAAAATAAGTTACTGGCGTGACAATTATTGAATAATCTAATGATTATTGCATGTACTATAAATATAAGCTATTACCACCCTCATCTATACATTATCAAATCAGAACTTAAAAGAAGAAGGAAAATTTGCCCTTCTTAAGGTTCAGGTGTATTTTTTTCACAATTATATGCTGCTTCCTGGTTGGAGGCAAATCCCTTCAAGCTGATGTAAGTACATGACGATATGGGACATATCTAAGACAAGATATTTACACTTTAATTATTTCTTACCTAATTTTATTAATATTTTTAATAAAATAACTAAAATATTTTTATTAAAAACTAAAAATTTTATAATAAAATTATAAAACAGTATTTAAATCTAAAATATTAAAAAATATTATATAATTTTAAAAAAATATTTAAATTTTAAAAAATAACAAAAATAATGGTGATCGAAAACAATCATTTAGTTTCTAAGATAATAAGATCTAGTTGTTCTATTTGATAGAGACGGTTAGATCTGACCACCTTCATGATTAATCATGACAAAAAAGGTCAATGAGACCAAAATTAATCATTTTCGGTCCATTTTGATAGTAAAAACAACTAGTTCTAGTCATCTCTTATAAAATAAAAGGCAATTGATTTGACCGTCTTCACTAAACTGAATAACCAGATCTGACTGTTCTTAGAAGTAAGTGACCGTTTTTGATTACTTGATTTTATTTTTGGGGGCCACCATTACAGGTAACAGTGGCTATCTTTTTAATTTTTAAAATTTTTTTATAGTTTTAACATATTTTTATAGTTTAAAAATTTTTTTAACATCTAAATAATATTTTGTATTTTTATTAAATTTATTTTATTATTTTCTAAATTTTTATTCAAATAATCAAAATACCTTTTTGACTATCAAAATTTAAATGTTGACTATTAAATTTAATCGTTGGTTTTGATTAATTGATAATTATTTGAGTTTCTAAAAATTAACTTGAGTGAAACCTTGGGTGAGAATATGTCTTTTGACCTAATTAATAATGTTATCATTTTAATAACCGAAATTGAAGAAAAGAATGTATTTAAGGAAATGATTAATAAATTGGGTTAAGTTAGAAGCTTACCAGTACCCGGACGCCTAGACAAGTATAAAACACAATGGCTTGGATCCGAGAAGTTTAATACGCACTTTCTCTTTCATTTGTCGGTTCTCTTTATCAACGTCCTTGCCGCAATTTTGTTTCATTTTTCTTCATTTTGGTATTCTAAGTGACGGCTTCTTCACCCTTGACCACTTATATAAGTTTCTTTTTCTAGCCCTTTGTTAATCCATCTTTATTACAATATATATCGTGAAATTGGTCCCAATTCTTTGTCTTTTGTTATGACTATGATTAGTTGTGTATCCCTCTTCAACAATTTCGGCTTCTCTTATGATATTCAATATATTTTAATCTAGTAATCTTCCCCACCGAAGAGAGGGAAGCTTCATTGCAGTTTCTGGGTTAAAAAAGGGGACATGGTGCCGCTGCTTCATTCTATCATTATAAAACTCCACTATTCTTTCATTTGAATCACAGGATAAATGGAGAAACTATATCGCTTTAAGGCCTTCTTTCTCTCACTATCCACACATATCTTCCAGTTTTTACCCAGAGCAGCACCATTGGTACCATCCACATTACCGCCATCTCCTACAAATAATGCAGTTGATCATGAAGCACTGGCAAATCACGTGCACCACTCTCGAGCAGCTACTGCTGATCAACATAACCTACAGTGGGTCGTGATGATTATAAGTTTATACTTGCCATCAGCTCTTGATATAGCTCTCCAATCCTGGCAGACTCAAATCCAGCTCCCTCCCACGTTCCATTTTCTTTGTCTTGCTATCGTATTCTCCTTCACTTTTCTCTTCCTTGGCAAATTCATGAGTTCAACAATTCCTAAAATAGCTAAGGTGCTTGAATGGTTTGGCATATTTTTTGCTGTGACAGCAATTTATTTAGCCATCACAATTCCACTCCCTCTGTGGCTCAAATGCGTCACTTGGACTTTGTACGCAATCTCTTTAGCTGCAGTGATGGTTTGTGTGATCTGTACTCGAATTCAGCCCGGAGTTCAAATGGGTTTCCAGACATAGTGGATATGAACTATCTAGGTTCTGTTTCTTATAAAGAAGGGATTATTTATGTGTACACTAAGCATATGTAGAGACAGATGGTTTGCAAAAAATCAATGAAAACTAAAACTTTCTTCTAAATATAGACAACACATAAGATTAACTTTAGGTTTGTAATCTTTCTCAAAACAGTATCCACTGACCACGTCTACTGGTTGAGAAGGTCAATCACCTAACTTAAATACCAATATTGCAGGTTCCTGCGTCTCAGCAGTCCTTTGTGCTCCTGCTTAATGTATCTATTTATCTTCTTCGTACGTAAGTTACACGGCTGCAACAACTTTCCATTATAATCTTCGGATCATTTTCCTCTGGAAGTCCTAATCTGGAAACACTCCAAACACTAGCGGTTACAGTAAAACCGATGTCATAAAGTAAAAGTTTCAGAGGTAAACTGTATAAAAATGATGAATGACCATACGTTTGGTTAAATTATTTCATGTATATGATAGAAATTAATTATCATATAATAATGTATCATAAAATAACAGCAAGTAAATCATGCATTCTTAATTTGTTTATTATCTAAACTGAAGGTTAAGAGTATACGATCTGGCCCGGTAAATGTCTTAATTATGTTAATTGAGTAGAAATTAGGCCAATGATTCTTCTATATTTTTGTTCTAAAAGGAGTCAGTAATATCTAAGAGTAGAAATAAAGTGAATATATTGGGTTATATGAAAACAAATAATATCTAAGAGTCATGTTATTGGCGCCAATAAATTCTTTCTAAATTGATTGTAAAATAAAAAATTATCAAAAGGTTTATTCCCTGAAACACTTATTATTATTATTTTTCATCCTGCTATCTAATCTTCAACGGTATTACATATGTTATTGAATGCAGTAAAAAAAAAAAAAAAATGCTGAATCAAAATAAAAACTTGTTAATGGATGCAAAAAATATTCTAAATATCATAATTTTTTTTTGACTTATAAACCTTTATCCATACTAATTGATTAATCCAAACTGATCGAATAAATCAAACCTAAAATAGGTTAAATCCAAGGTTACTATTATTTTGAATAACTTCTACTCTTATTATTAGGCCAACTTTTGGCATCTAAATATCATAATTTAATTACCCGTTAAGCTGTTATCATTTTTGCAACAAAAGTTAGGTGTAGTTATCTTTATAACAAATTAAGATTAGATGTTGTTATTATTACCATTTATAAAGTATTTAATTATGTGTGGTTGGTTAAATTTTAAATACTCAATTAAAGTTCTGAAAAAATTAATGAAATTTTCGATAATGGGTTTCTTGATTCTTCCGAGCTAAATAATAATTTCTTTCTATTTAAAATAGATGACATATGTTCAACAAAGAAACTTTAGCAGCATTTTGTTATGAGCTAAATATTCCAAAATGAAATGTCTGTTAGACTTCATGAATTTATGTCTCACCGATGCATTACTAACCATTTCTTCAGTTTTTAATAAGTGGCAAAGAGCAAAAGGAAGCATACTTCTTTTAGCCACCATAACCACTCAGTTGTTATACAACCAATCATAGCTAAAAATGACACGACTACTGATAACTTCCTAGAAATCTCATACAATATATAAATTTATGCAATATTCGACAATATTAAACCAATACAAGCAAACAATCAAAAGAACCTACTTGTAGAAAGTTCTTCTATCATCACAATGACATTCCCACAAAGAGCACTCTCGATCAAATTATTGTGCTTTGCTTTCATGTTGTCGGATTACCTTACCCATGCTCGACATAGGCCAAACTTCAAGCCTAGTCCTTGGAAGAGGGCTCATGCTACTTTTTACAAGGGAAACTCAAGATCATTCGGTACGCTAATATTGATAAACTATGTATCAATGACCTCTTTATTTGGTTGTTTTTTGAACCTTGAGGTCTCATATGTTGAGAATATACCAAGTTCTGTCGATATAATTTATGATTATGCAATATCTAAAATTGTTGTTTGAGACTTCTCTTGCGTCAATTCTATTTGAGCTGAAATGGAAAATGTGAACGTGCTTCCATATCCATTGATGTAAGCATCATATGTTTATACCCAAGTAAAAAGTGTATGAAAAAAAAAAAAAAAAAGCGGATAAAATTACTGCTTTATGTTATCAGGAGCTAGACCAATTTTTACTGCCCAATATAGAATTACATGCATCATTCTTCTTCCAAAATAAAATTTAGTGTGCATTTATAGTTTGTGGTTCCACGGACTATTTGCAGTAGTTCTAAAGTTTTATTTTACGATTATAGGTGGAGCTTGTGGTTATGAAGATGTATCTGCACAAGGCTATGGCATGGAAACAGCAGCATTGAGTTCAACTTTGTTTAATAAGGGTCAGACTTGTGGTGCTTGTTATGAAATTAAATGTACTGATAGCCCTCAGTGGTGCAAGCGTGGACAACCATCTCTGTTTGTCACGGCCACAGACCATTGTCCACCAAACTTTAATCTACCAAATGACAACGGAGGTTGGTGTAATCCACCTCGCGAACATTTTGACATCGCCTATCCAGCATTCTCTCATATTGCTGAATACAAGGCTGGCATTGTCCCGATTGAATATCGAAGGTCTCTTTCCTTTTTATCCTAATTTACACTTTAAAATAAGTCCTAATATTATAATTTTCAAGTACCTTCTAATTTTTGGAACTGCTCATAATTGTTTATATCTTAACTATAGAATAATGAGGAAGTATTTTCATAAATTTAGTCGAAGAACAAAACAAAGATAATCAGTTTTCTATTAAATGAAGTTCTGACTTGTTTAAATACTACTGTAGAGTTCCATGCCAAAAGAAAGGAGGTATTCGATTTACAATTACTGGGAACCCCTACTTCAGTCTAGTCTCAGTATGGAATGTGGGAGGCGCAGGAGAGGTTGTTAGCGTGCTAGTGAAGGGTGATGACAAGTTGAAATGGACAGAATTGAGACGAAATTGGGGTCAAAAGTGGGAGACTGGTGAAAGGTTGATTGGAGAGTCACTGACCTTCAGAGTTAGAGCAAGTGATGGTAGATACTCGACCTCATGGCATGTTGCGCCCAAAAATTGGCAGTTTGGCCAAACTTTCGAGGGCAAAAACTTCAAGTAGATAGCATTAAAGTTATACTCCTATAACTAGCTCTCATCTTTTATCTTTATACGATGGCTTGGTCAATCATCTTTGATTTTCACTTATCATATGAAATCCATGGCGAGAAAATCTACCATATCTATTCTATTAAAG